>CAJNSZ010001078.1:0-36712 GCA_905329745.1 Rotaria sp. Silwood2 | reverse complement strand
CAAATCGAAAGAAGGAATTTTGAGCTGAAATTTTGCCCATAAGTAGGCCTAATGATTCCTAGAATGTCCTGAAAGTTTCAGCCAAAATGAATGTTCTCTTCTTAAGATATTCAATTTTTTTAAATAGTCATCTGTCACAGGCAGTTCACAAAATTCGAGATTCTTGTAAGTCCAATATCTCAAGAAAGGAACATTCGTTTTGGCTGAAACTTTCAGGACATTCTAGGGATCATTAGGCCTACTTATGGGCAAAATTTCTGCTCAAAATTCCTTCCTTTGATTTGCCTCGAAGTACCTTGCATAGGGTAAAAAATTCAATAAAACGGTCATAACTCGGGAAGATAGGCCTAGCAGCCCTTATCCTTTTGGGCTTCTTCTAGTCTCACTAACGCCTACATGATGCACATAGTCCCGACTCAAAAGCGATTTTACACTTACATATGTGACCTTGTAAGAAGCAAAGAAAACCTTTTTCATGCAGTAACTTACAATCAGTGATATAGAACAATATGTGTGCCTTATTTTGGCTAGTCTTCTTTAATAAATACATGATTTCTCCACAAGTGATAAGTTTGATGTTTTCTTATTTGCAATCATTATTCAACGTACTTGAAAGGATGGTGCCACCTTGCTTTTTAGTTGCCTTGAACAATCCAATAAAAATGGTGCCCTTACTTGAAAAACTTTTCCATGTGTCAGCTTCTATTGCCGATAGGAAAAATAAATAAGGCTCAGAGTTCGATTCTGAAATAGACTTCATATTTGTAGATTTATTTTTATTAAGACGTAAGTATTTTTTTAAGTTGCTTGAGACTAGCAGGTAGCACAACTTTCACATTAAAACGAAATTTTTTTGTTAATCATACAATTAGAGCATAATCTGAGATCTACTGTCTGTTAAGAATTTCTGACAATCAGTGAAAAGCAGTCCAAAAGTGAGCTTGAAATTAGAATATGGGAATTTTCGAGTTTGGATCGACTTTAACTTTTGAATCGGTGCGTAACTTTTCTTCACCATTATCAATGCATTCAGTATGCTTCGAGATCACTTATTGTGCAGTGGGAGGCACTAGGTGAAAATTCAGAGCTGAAATTTTGATCCCGATTAGAAATTTATCGATTCGAAGTTTGAAATTCGTTTTCTCGAACATTTAAACCTTGAAAATCGATAAAAATGAGCAAACATTTACTAGCTTCAGTACTCTAAAAAGTAATAAAAACCCGGTCGGTCCGGTACCGGTTCCAAGTCTAATATATGTTCTAATTAAAATTATATCGAATAAAATAATTTAACATAAGAAATGAAAATTTTGAATGTTTTATAAATAGTTAGAATGATATTACAAGTAAAGAGTAGGAATCAATAAGGTAGAAAATAGGATAAACTAGACATGAGCAAGACCAACGTTTTTCGGTTTCGATCTTGATCTCGGTCAAAAAAAATGTTATGGTCTCAATCATGATTCCAAATTCAACAGGACGGAATTCAAGACGAGTGGGCCTTTGTCTAAGATATTCCGTGCAAATTTTTCATCTCATTTTTTATTACTGCTTATCTTTAATTAATGTATCTCTCAGGAACGATTATGTGACTTGTATACAACAGAATAAAAACAAAACTAATTCAGTATCTACACATATTCCTTTAGCTGTTTCGTACAATCAACCAAAATTCAATGCATTTACTTATTGGAATGCTAATGCAACAACTTTTGCAACTAGTGGTACAGTCGGTACAACTCCTTATGGTCTTTTTGTCAGCACTAACAATACTGTTTATGTGGCCAATCGAGCAAACAGTCGGATTCAAATATGGTTAGAAGGACGTACAATACCTACAAGCAACATAACCAATGGTTTAGCTTATCCATATAGTATTTTCGTTACAGTCACTGGTGATATTTATGTCGATAATGGATATTCAAATGATCGTGTCGACAAATGGACATTCAATAGAACGACAAGTAGTTCAGCAATGTATGTTAAAGCAGCATGTTATGGCCTCTTTGTTGACATTCGTTCTAACGTGTACTGTTCAATGTATAATATTCATCAAGTTGTGACAAAATCATTAAATAGTGATTCTAGTATGTGGATAGTAGCTGCTGGAACAGATTGTTCTGGATCAACATCTAATACACTTAATAATCCTCGTGGAATATTTGTTGATGCCGAGCTTAATTTATATGTAGCTGATTGTGGAAATGATCGAATTCAACAGTTTCCATCAGGACAAGTAACTGGAATAACAGTAGCAGGAAGTACGGCAACAGGAACAATTACACTTAATTGTCCTAGTGGAGTTGTACTTGATGGTGATGGATATTTTTTTATTGTGGATAGTTACAATCATCGTATTGTTGGGTCAGGACCTAATGGTTTTAGATGCATAGTTGGATGTTCAGCTGTTGCTGGTTCAACATCCAGTCAATTATCTTCTCCATCGGATCTTAAATTTGATAGTTATGGAAACATATTTGTTACTGATCAAAATAATAATCGAATTCAAAAGTTTATTTTAATAACAACTACTACTTATCGTAAGTATCTTATGAAGATTCATATGAAAAGCAAAACTTAGTTAAAAACTTAAGAATTTATGAGCGTCGATACATGAAGGATGATAAAACTTAATGAATATTATTTAAAAGACTTCTTAGGAAATCGAATTTTTCGAAGAATCTTGAACATTAGTGTTCTGGTATAGGAAGATAGTCTGAAGTTTGCTCTTTCAGAACATACATATATATATATTTAGGATTTTTGACAATATCTTAATGTCGAACATTTGACAAGTTTTCCTTGTATATCTGACAAAACTGTGTAGAGTTTTTTTAAAGTAGCTCATTTTGCGTCTACTGACAGTAATCTCAAGGTTATTTTAAGGTTTATAAACAATAAACAGAAGCAAATTTCAAAAATCTGCTCCGACAAAAGTTGAACACAGATGTTGGTTTTAATTCGAAACTATCCAGAATTCTGTACCTTTTTAAGGGGTGAGGGTGAGGGTGTCTGTTGATGATCCTAAATGCCTTTGGGTAAACTGAGACTTTAGTTTAGCTTGATAAATCAGACTGGAATTTTCACCAAATGATTTTTCCACTAAGACTACTCATTCCTCGAAATTTCAGGTCAAACAGATTATGTTAACTTAAAAATTCATTTTGAGAGGAGGACGTTATTTCAGACATTGAAAATAAGACGAATATCCATATATAACTCTCACATTCTTCATAAACAAACAGTCAAATCGAACATTGTTTTTTATTTATAGACTTCAAAAGATCTGGTTCTGTAGCTGATATAGAAGATTGTTTCTAATACGACATTACGTAGCATTTACATAGTTTGATGACATCAATTTTATTCTTCCAGCTAATTGATAGCTTTTTTTACAATGAAATTTAAGTTTGAATTAACGGAAAATTTAATAAATTTCGAAAAAATAGTTTCTCTCGTAGATGACCTAATAAAGCATTAAAAATATTGTTTGTTTCAGCTGCACCAACCACTGTCCAAACCACTGCAGTTCCCACTACGAGTGCCATTCAAACAACTAAAGTTCTAACTACAAATGCCATTCGAACTACAGTGGCTTCAACCATCAATGCCATTGAGTCTACTGTAGTTCCAACCACAAGTGCCATTGATTCTACTGCGGCTCCAATTACAAGTGTCATCGATTCCACTGTGAATCCGACCACAATTCCCATTGATTCTACTGCAGGTCCGACCACAAGCGCTATAGAAACCGCTGTAGTCCAAACTATAAGTGCTGTCGAAACGACTGCAGCTCCAACTACAAGTGCTGTTGAAACGACTGCAGATCCAACTACAAGTGCTGTCGAAACGACTGCAGCTCCAACCACAACAAACTTCCAAATAGGTTTGCACCATCAAATATTTTCTGATTGAAAGCTTACGTAGAATTTTTTTTCCTTTGACAGATAGAATAACCACATATATCATCCAAACAACTGATGCCGAGAGCACAACACAGCTAGAAAAAGGTTTGTTGATGAGAATCCTGTCGATAAGACAATATTTTCAAAATATTTACAGAAGAATCTATTTCAATGGAACAACATTCGTCTACAACTACGATTATCACGACTTCGGAACCATTTGTTACTAATCGAAGTAATAATTCTGATAACATAAAAGATAATTTGTCAATAATTTTATTCTAGCTTGTTTTTCACCCGCTATTACACTTATTCCTGGGCAGTCATCTTTAGCATCTCCATTACAATATCGACGAAGTCAAGATTTTTCCATTATTTCGATTCTTCAATTCAATTGTAATGGTTTACTATTGACAAATATGCAATGGACAATTAAGAATTGCACGTCTTCTTGTTTATTTCAAATTCAATTAAATGAAAAAGTGATTACAACACTTAGTGAACTTTATATTCCATCAAGAATTTTGGCTTATGGTACCTATGAATTAACATTAACTGTGACAATGGTTAATTTACCCATTCTAAAATCTTCATCATCTGTTTATGTTAGAATAACTGCATCAGGTATAACAGCAAATCTTGTTCAATTAGGAACATCAATGATTACACGTGGAAATCAACAAGATCTTTTACTTGATCCAGGAACATTTTCTGTTGATCCTGATGAAAATTCATTTGATGCTAGTGTAAGTGTCAATCATATATGAATACATCAACGAATCTTCTTACTTTAGAAATGGAAATATGAATATTATTGTCGAATTTATGGTTTATATAATTTTCCAAATTTACAAGGTATATTATTATCAATCGATGATTCCAGAATTGATCCGTTGAATCCATCATGTTTATCAAATCGATCAGGTAGAAATTATTATTTTTGATTTTTTACGTTTTTGATAATTATGATTATTTGTTAAAAAGGTAATGGAACAATATTGATATATGGAAATTCAACATTATCACCCAAATCATCTTTGACAATTATTTCTGGTTCACTCCAATCAAATCGAACATATCAATTTATGGTTTATATGGAAAATCGTAAAAATTCTTCTATTCAAGCAACTGGTTATGTACTTGTACAAATTGAAGATACTCGTCCACAATTAATTGCTATTGGGTAAATTATTTTTTATCAATATGATTAAATGAAAAGAAATCTTTGATTTAGTTGCGTTATATCGACAATGTGTGTTCCAAATCTTGAATTTCAACTTGTTAATCCAACAACACAGGTTGCATTATTTGCTGTTTGTGTTGGAATTTGTACAAATATTCAAAATATATCATGGAATATTTATCAAAGTTCAGATAACTCATCTTCAAATAGTACTCAATGGATTTTGTTTAATCAAATGATTACATATGAAAATATTTGGTTTTTTGGTAAAGAATTTTGCATTAACTCTGATTGATGTATTGCATGGGGGTATCTTCGCTATTTCCCGAAACATCTTTGGAGAGTAAAGATATCGCTCACACCGATGGCGATCGCCTATTTTTGACAGTATTGGAAAGTGGTAGGACATATTACAAGATTTGAATATTCATAATTGTGACACTGTGAGACTGAATGAATCTCATGCATTAGAAATAACAGTTTTAGTGTAGTACATTGATAGCAATGATATTTGGAACATTTTTGAATACTATCTCATCACCAGCAACGATTTTGTACGATTTATTATGGAAGGTTTTCAGACACGAAGGACATTTCTATTAGACAATAATTAACTCTCACCTACCCAAGTAGTTCAGGAAATGGTGTTGTGTCTTTTAAATTGTTGGTTTTGTCCAAAAATAGCATTCATCACACCTAAACACTTTTCCAAACGAAAAAGAGCAAGAACTTGACCTTTAGAAACGGCATTGAAATGTTATCATATGTAAAGGGTGGATAAAAATGTTTTTCCAGAGGGTCATGCTGTTATTTCAAATAGCATCCATAACAAAGGCGACTATAAGCTCCACGATGATTCCTAACTCTAGAACGGAATATGTGTAGGTTTGTAGAGGAAGACTTCGTCTATCTGATGGTATATGTATTATCAAATTCTATTATGTACCATTGAGATGTCAATAGAGGGTGCCACCTTCATCACGCGTACGGTATAATGTGATGAAGGTGGCTCCCCCTACCGACATGTCCACGGTATGCAGTAGAAGTTGGTAGCACATAGACCATAAGATAGAGGAAGTCTTTCTGATGTCAAAATCTTATAGTCGCCTTTTATAGCAAATTAAAGCACACCGAAAATGAAATTTATTAGTATTAAATAGTGGGTAAATCCGTGGGATTTCTACCACTCTTTGGAAGAAGGGTATTCTGTGTCAATGTTCTGAAAGAAATTTTTTTTTTAGATTTTAATAGTCTAGTTAGACGGGTCATGGTCAAAAACGGTCTAAGATAACAATTAAAACCTTTTCGGACATATAAAGTGTGGAGACTCACATCATTTTTTAGGAACACTCCACACATATAAAGAGTGTCCCATAATAACTGATGATAAATTGTTAATCATATTTTTCATACTTTTTATTGGCATAGAGAGCTGAAATTTTTATCACATATACAGGGTGGTCCATAAATAACTGTGCGATAAGAAATTCGAATATCTCCATTAAGGCTCGAGCAAACGTGCTGATTTTTTTACCAGTGATAGAGGCATGTACCAAGTTTATATCCATAAAGACATGTCCAGGGAGACCCTTTGTAAAGTATCACTATTGACCTCAACAAGAAAAATTTACTTTTTCACAGTTAGAAGAAAACGTCACTTTACCGAAAACAATTGAATATCTCTGCTACGGCTCGAGCTAACGAGCTGATTCTTTTATTAATGATAGAGCCACGTTCAAGCTTTATATTCATAAAGACATGCCTAGAGAGATCCTTTATTAAGTATACTAGAGTTTTTTCTATCTGTGAAAAAGTGAAATTTTTCTTGTTGAGGTCAGTAGTGATACTTAACAAAGCGTCTTCCTAGACATGTCTTTATGGATATAAAGCTTATACATGCCTCTATCACCAGTAAAAAAATCAGCTTCTTTGCTCGAGTCGTAAGGGAGATATTCAATTTTTTTTCGGATGGGTGACTTTTGGGCTATAAACAGGGTGGCCCAAAAGTCAGTTTGCCAAAATAAAAATTGAATATCTCCATTACGGCTCAAGCAAACGAGGTGACATTTTTACCAATAATAGAGGCATGTTCAAGCTTCATATCCATAAAGACATGCCGAGATAGATCCTCTGTTAAGTGTACTGCTTTTTTTTTCTATCCGTGAAAAAGTAAATTTTTCTTGTTGAGGGCAATAGTAATACTTAACAAAGGGTCTTCCTGGACATGTCTTTATGGATATAAATTTGATACATGCCTCTATCACTGGTAAAAAAATCCGCACGTTTGCTCGAGCCGTAATGGAGATATTCGAATTTCTTATCTCACTGTTATTTATGAACCACCCTGTATATAATTTCAAATTTTCAACAGATACCAAATATCAGATACTAACATATGTGTATTATTTCAAATTCTTAGCAAAAGACGAATATTAGACATTTACATACCACTTGAGGGTGTGGGTGTGACTGTAGATCGTCTGTTAACGAACACTCACACCCACACCCTAATAAGGTTTTAAACGTAGCTTTAAATAGTATTGATTCGTTTCGAGCAGCACTGGAGCGGTGTAGTTATTCTTTTTCTCATAGTTGGAAAGGTATGGTTTTTCGGTTTTTGATCGTTGGCGTGATGAGCAACTGTATTTGATGTTTTAGTTTCTATTTTATGCTTCTTTTAAATAGCTGTTCTCTAGTTTCAAAGCGCTACATTGGAAGTTCAAAATCTTGAACAGCAAGATGAGGAAAAAAACCAAATCTGCAGTAACTTTTAAATATCTACTTGAAAGAAGTCAATAGCTATTTAAAAGAAACAAATAGCTACTAAATGTTTTAAATAGCTCGTTTTTTAATTAAAAAGTATCTCTTTTGAGAAGCTACGCTGAACTGATCAACCAATTCAGTTCATGAGAGCTGGAACTGGTCATTCAGATCAGTTCATATGCACTGTTCACGAGTTTTTGTGTACTCAAAAGGTGAGCACACTCGAGAATCGGTCAGTGTGTCCGTCCGTCCGTCCGTTTACACGATAAATTTTGAAAGGAAAGTCAGATCACGATGAAATTTTTTTGCACATTTAAATTTCAACAATATCTCGGTCGAGTTCGAAGATGAAAATGATTGGCCGAGCCGTTCCTGAGTTATTGCAAAAATAGTCATTTTTCCCTATGCCTTCCTATGCGAAAATCCATCCCTTCCCGATTTCGTGAACAACTTTTCCTATCATAGTCAAATAAACCCCAACTATTATTTACTATTCGATAGAGAATTTCACGAGCTACAAAATGGTATATAAAACATAAAGAAATAAGAAGGCTAACCCACCTAATGCAAAGATAATTAAACGGAAATTGGTTCTGTTTTTGTCCACGCTCTGATTGATCCACAATTAGAGCTCTATCTTTCGATCACAGAGATGATACTTCGAGGTTTTCCGGGGTGGAGAACTAGAATATGTATTTCACTTGCCTCGAAGTACCATTGGTTGAGCATGGACCAATAGAAATCAAGTGTTTACAGAAAAGGTTTGCCAGGATAATTTTGATGTCCACACATTCTAGGATGACTCATCTGTCTATTTCACTTTTTGAAGTACACATAACTCTCATATTTAAATCCGAGGTTTCCACACTTATTTAGAGCTAGAACTGTCACAATCCTAAAGAGCACGTTAAATCGCATGATTGAGGCAGAAGATCCAAAATGACCAAAAATCAGATCACATAATCTACAAAGAGCTCCTCTTTGGTTCGTTCTGCATTCTGCTTTTGATTTACTCACGCCTCAGACAAATGCATTTAAGCCATAGACCGGGCCAACAAAATTTTATCTTTCATTTCACTCTATCTTCAATTTTTGTTCTCTCTTATCGAATGCTTGGACAGAACGAACTGAGTGCGCGATATTCAGCGTTGTGTAAATTGAGTTGCAAACACGTCCAGATTAAATGAATCTTTATCTCACTAAATCAGGAAGTCTCCTCTGAATTTGTTCATTTATCCTAGTGTCTCCAAATTCATATCAGCTGGTGAAAGTAAAATATCTGTAGCAAATCGACTCTGAAATTAACGCACAAATATGTTTTCTTTGATCTTTAAATTAATGAGTGTTAAAACACTGGTATCCTATGATAGAACTAGTGGACGTACTAATTTGAATGGTGCCGGGTCAACAATTGACAACGGATGAGATCAGAAAGTTAGAAATAAATATTGGTGGATTGGTATCGATCATTATATTTTTATCCGTCACGTTGAATCGAGAAAAAGCAATTATCTATACTGATGATGAAAAGGATAAAATCAGTTCTATTTATAATTGAGATTGATATTCGTACGAGTACTGAAGTTCCTTTCGGTAACATTTCTCATGTCAGCCGCCATCAATCCGAAGAGGAAGTTCTATTTTCAATCGGAGCAATCTTTCGAATTATAGCTGTCAATCAAATCGACAATATCTATCACGTTACATTGAAAATGAGTGATGATGGAAATGAAGAGATGATACGTCTCTTTGACTACTATTATATGCAGCATAAAATTAATGAGCCTATTACATTGATCACACTTGGTATGTTTCTTCATGAAATGGGACAGTTCGACCAAGCTGCATACTACTATCGATTGATGTTACACGATTGTAATATATCTTATGATGATGATAAGCAGGCCAAACTTCATAAACAACTTGGTTATGTTGCTAAAACTCAGGGTCATTACAAACAGGCGATTGACGACTATAATCGAGTACTTTCTCTCTTTCTCGAACATAATCCTACTAACTACGAAGAATTATTAAAAATCTACAATAATTTGGGTGTAGCTCATCGTTATAAATCAAATTTGAATGACACTCTAACGTTTATGCAAAAAGCGCTAAATTTACTAACAGCTTATGTGAAACCAAGCGACACTACACTCTCTCAAGCATACAATAATATCGGTCAAGTCCATCATAGTCGAAAAGAATATACTTGTGCTAAATTATGTTTTCAGAAAGCTTTACACATTTTCACTCATTCAACTACTATACCAAGTAATCATCCAAATCTGGCGACATTACTGAGTAATCTTGCCCATCTTAACAGTGAAATGGAACAGTCTGATGACGCTGTATACAAATTAAACGAGGTTTTAACATTTCAATTAAAGGCATTACGACCGCATCATCCTCACGTTGGACGTACTTACAGTAATCTTGCCTGTGTTTATCTCAATAAAAAGGAACATTATAAGACATCTCTATGCTTCTTAAAAAAATATTGGATATGAATTTAAAACATCCATTATCTAATCATCTCTGAACAGCACAAGTACACATGAGTCTAGCACGTGTTTATGATGCGCGCAACATGTATTTGATTGGATGGTTATATGCTAAAAAGGTAATGAATCGACGGCATGCATTTCAACTGATCGATTCTGATTATATCAGATGAAGAGAAATATCCGAAATGGGTCAGAAACAGATAAACCATATTATCTCTATACTTGCTGTCATTTTGAATGAGATAGAAAATATTAACTGATCTTTAAGTCTTTATGAAGAATATAACATACATATCTTTATATGAAATATCGGATATATAGATCTATCTAACATTGGGTCAGATATTAAAGATCAGATATAGTGGGATGAGGGTGAGAATGATATTCAAATACGCTATAGAATTCCGAGAATTAGGTGAAAACTGAATTGGACAAACTGATTCCACAATAATGTTCAAGATTTCTGAATAGGATTAGAGTTCAATTTAAGGAAGTTTATGAAACTAAAGTTAAGATCCTGTGTAATTATTATTAAAAGATTAAATTAACTGATTATAGAAGTTAGTTTAAAAAGACTTTATAATTATTATAAAACATTTAATAATACCCTGATAAAAATCGTACATGCACGATATAGACATCTTCCGTTGCATTAACATTTGTTATTGTATACTTTACCTACATCAGAGAGGCGTGTTTTTTTACTCTTATTGGTGACTTAGTTGCTTAGTGTGAACTAATATCGACTTAAAACGACGTATAAGTACTCCAATCGATTGCATATTTGAGTTTTAGATGATTCGATCCACAAGTTCGTCAATAATTCGTTTAGAAAACTTTTCTGATGAAATTCTTCTATTAATCTATCGTTATTTATCATCAATCGATATTCTTTATTCATTTTATGGATTAAACACTCGATTAAATAGAACAATTAGCGAAACCTATTGCCATTTATTCCTAGGAGAAGTTTCATACCAACGATTAAAATATATCTGTTCGTCAATTATTCCTCAAATAGGATATAATATAGGTTCATTAACTATAAGTGATCAATTGACAGAAAACTTATCAAAAATATTCCTTGAACATTTTGGTCAACAAATTTCTTTAACATTTCCACGATTGAAATGTTTAACACTTATTGAATTGACTACTGATGTATTGCCATCAATTATTCATAATCTGACCAATTTGACAGATTTAACTCAATTAAATATTTATTCTTTAAAACGAGCAAAAATTAATGTGGATGGAATACAAATATTATTAGATAAAATGTTTTCTGCTAATAATTCTGGATTAAATTCAATTTGTTATGATCGTGAATCAATTCCTTTGACAATTATTGATCAAAATAATCATTCAATATTCAAATATAAAAAAATTAGAAATTTTTCTTGAACGATTAAATGATCTTCATCTTTTATTAACTCGTTTACCACAAATTGAAACAATTCATGCCGTTCTTCAATATGAATCATCAGAATTTAATCATAAAAAAGAATATTCTCTTGTTGAAAGTCTTATTGAATTAAATTTATTTTCATTAGGATATTCGTTTAATTTCAATGAACTTTTATCTATTTTAAATCGAACAATAAATATTGAAAAACTTTCAATTAAGATCGATAATACAGATGATTTCCATTTAATTAATGGAAACCATTTCAATTCTTTTTTATCATCATTTCATTTAAAACAATTTAATTACTTAGTTAATTATATATCAGATTCTTCTATTAATCGAAAAGAAATTCTTTCAACCTGGGAACAATTTCCTCAACAATTCGATTGTCTTATAAGTGATGATCAAAATAAAATTATTTTATATACAATACCTATTAGTTTTTCACATTTGGGTATTATGAGTATATTCTTTAAGAATTTATTTTCTGTCAAGAATTATTTCGATAAAATTCAATCTTTATGTTTATATGGAGTACCAAATTTAATTTCTGAAGTATTTCCCATACTAATGAAATGTAGAAAAGTTAAATATTTAGATTTTCAAGGCGATAATGAACTTGTTTTAAGTAAGTTATTTAAAAAAAAAGGAATTTATGGTATTTTATGTTGTTTTTTAGAATCTGGAAAAGAAAATCATTTATGCAAACTTACTCATCTTACTCATTTGTCATTAATACAATCATCAGTTGACTCAAAATCTTTACAAGAATTATTACAATCATCACCTAATCTGTTTGATTTGAACATACATTCCAAATCTCTTCATACATTACTCGAACAACAATCGATTTGTCATTTGTTAGAAGAGCGAATTACTCATTTATATATTTTTATAATATATTCTGATGATTTTGAACAAGTGACAACGACTATATCTCGACTTGCTTCAATATTCAAACGTCTTAAACATCTTTATATAAATATTCCTATGAATGATAAGAGTTTCGAATCATTAATCTTATCTATATTCAATCAATTAACTCAATGGCCTTCTCTTGTATCATTGGAAATATTTGGTTTGTCAGAAAAATTTCAAGATAGTATTCGTCAATGGCTTCGTAACAATTCGCCATTCAATGATTCAGATTCATTTATAAGTGAATATCCTCAGCGAGCATTTAAATTATGGCTTTGACTTCTTAACATATGTTCAACTATGATTTTCTAAAATGAAATGGTCTTACTATTTATGTTGAAAATTATTTTTCATTCGAATACTCATTCTTTTAGTTTATCTGTTCTCTTCATTAATTATTTTCTTTATTCCAAACGTATTGAATAATCTATATATTTTATATCACTTTCTATTTTGAATAAAAAAGGAATGAAAACAATTTCAATGGAATTGACAACGAAACAAAATGATACAATATTCGAAGACACAATTCTGTTTTCTTAAATACCAGCTCAATATTCTCTTACTCTATCGTTAAATGCATAAAGAGCAAAAAATCTAAGAAAATAATGTGATTGACTAATAAACATAACTAATAGTAATATAAATATCTGTTCATGGTCGTTATTTAAATGGCACGTAATATTAATAAAGCATTTATACTTAAAAAAGATTATCAAATGTCTGTCAGACATAAGTAGGATATCGTAGGTGAGGATCTGGCTTCCCACTCCGCCTCTTTTCCCTCTATTTTTCGAAAAATCCTCTTCTTCTTCTTTTTCGGGAAAAATTAGGTGTTAAAGAACAATAGTCGATAATGTTGACCGCTTTGGGTGAATCAATACGCTTATAACCAATCAGGTCTATAATAAGGTTGGAAATGGACCTTGAGTACGCACTGAGAGAACCAAATAGACACTAATTTCAATCTGAAACATTTTTTAGTAAATTATTTTCGCTTGGTATTTCATCGGAATAGCTGAGATCAATATTTATCGATTTCGAAATTAAAAAATACTAAAATAAATTGGGATAGACTTATGTACGTGCAAACATAAAATTTTCAAAATTAGATGCTTCACCGATACAACAAGGCAGCTTCGAGTATGAACTTAAACACGATTTTCAATAATTGAAATTTAAGAATCTCGACTGCAGAGCTGTGGAATCTGCCATCAAAGTAATCACATCTGTTCTGGTGGGAAAACCGTTTTCAAGACGTAGTCGGTTGGGAAAGCAATAAAACAGAATTTTTTCCGATAAGTCTCCAAAAATTTCGCCAGAGAAAAAGTTTCCCAAATGCTCGTTCGCACACAGCAGTAGATTCTACATCTCTGATTGCCGGTGTTGGTGTGGGTTTTGATTGTTGTTGAAAAGAAGACCGGCATCCACACTCACATCCATACCCTTATTACATCCTAACAATATACACCACAAAAAATAGTGAGAATTTCTTGAAAAAGCTGTCAAATGACTTTTTATAATATGTGAATAGATGTAGACCATTGTTATGGTCAAAGATGATACATCGAGAATATAGTTCCAATCTTTTTCTTATGAATATAATCCATGAACAATCGCTTATCATTGGTTAATAAAATGAATTCATTTAATCGATATATATATATATGTTGTAGATACTGAATGTTTTTGTTCATCAGTGTATAAATTTTTGACTATTCTGTGTGCATAATAATATCCATAATTGCAAAAGAGAAAATGCATGTTTCCATGATGTCTGTCTATCGTACTATTCAAAAACGATTTGGACAACAAGATTCGTCCGAAAACTTGGTGCGA
The DNA here is from genome assembly GCA_905329745.1 of Rotaria sp. Silwood2. Classification (NCBI taxonomy): domain Eukaryota; kingdom Metazoa; phylum Rotifera; class Eurotatoria; order Philodinida; family Philodinidae; genus Rotaria; species Rotaria sp. Silwood2. The sequence goes on along the minus strand of CAJNSZ010001078.1, from coordinate 22,192 downwards.
CATCGATTGCGTATTTTTTTCAATTGTTCGAACAAAGTGAGGTACAAAAAAATGCAATCCAAGTGACAGACCAACATATATACTTAAGAGGGTAGTTAGAAGTTCTATAGCATCAAATCGATAATGGTATGTGTAAGTACATTGCTTCGGTTGACAAGCATTGAAGAAATTTTCATAGGAGACGTTGGTAATCCAAGTTTCAATAAACATACTGTAAGCCAATGTTTCGACTGTATCATTGATAGCAAATCGTGTAGATGTGACATCCAAATATGCAGGACTACCAATTATATCTGCCCCTTGTTCTATGGTCCAGGAGTCGTTGATACCCATTACGTTTCAAAATTCATTAATACATATTAGAGAACAGAGACAAGACAGAGAAGATCGCAAAATCGTTTCCAATACAAAACAACTGAGCACTAAACCTTTGAATGTAAAATATGGTTTAGAATCATTAAAAAGTTGTGCTGGTACCGAACAAGATCTTGTTGTAGAACACAAGCAAGTTGTATTTTGATTGGGAATGTCATAACTTACAGGTATACTTAAAAAGGAAGCATTCAGGTCTTTGCTATTGTCAGCCCTAATGAATTTCCAATTCGATGAAAACACGTCCATGAATGCATTACCTTCTATAGTTGTACGAATAAGATCTAGTGTTTGAGCAAATGCAACCGAAATCGATTTTTTGAATCGATCGAGAGTCATTTTGATCTCTCTATCAAATTGTGTGCGAGACATCACTTGGTAGGTCAGCATAGTTGATGCTAGAAAATCTTGAATACTATCGCCTACACTCTTTTGTGCTGTACTACAGAGCTGCTGAAGACCATTGACAAAAGCATTCTTCCATGATGTAAAATCTCTCGCATAAATGAAAGAATTTCCAACATCCCGATTCCAAGCATCGTCGAAGCAGACACTCAGTATTGAGGTAGTACATATTTGATGAAATGAGTTAACTTTAAGCTGAGTGACAGATGCGTTGTAAGCAATTGATATTTCTGTGCATGGACAATTCAAATTACCCGAATAGAAACTGAACAAATGTTCATAATCTGCCATCAATGGACACCAATATGTTCTGTTTATAGTACGATCGACAAACGAGGAATAAAAGATTAGCACACTGAGAGAGCTCATGAGAAGAATAAGATAGACTCGAGTATATAATTGCTGTTTTTTTAGAGTAGCTGTATCAGTTGAGTTCGATTCGAAAAGATTCAGTGTTTTGACTGATGTAATAATCTTCTTTGTAAACTATTGCCACCGAGTGTCATCGACAAGTAGTACTGAAAACAAACCTTCCTTATTCGACAAGTTGAAATTCCCATTTGAAAACAAAATCAGTGACGTTGATCAAATTTTGAAATATTCAACTTTTGAAAGTTTTTTCTTGAAAGAAAAAGAATTGAAAATAGTTCACTGAAACTTTGCAAGTAGATTATTGTGAAAGTCGAATAGATCCGTCAATGTATCGAATATACGTGAATGAAAAGCTTTCTCAAAAAGATAGCATTTTGTACAAGTTTCTTGTTCGTCTCTATGGAAGATGTATCCCTGTAATCGCCTAGGAAATATAATACTCAATATTAGCCCCATCGACAGCTATCTTCACGAGCTTTTTATTTCGAAAACTTTACCTATTGAAATGAAATCAACTGTTTCAATAGTCTCAAGAATGTAGTCTGTACGGCATATTTACCGTGAATACTGTTCCGATTTTTCCACTTTCGAAGACAAAACAGGATCAATTTGCTGATCCACGGTGCAACTAATCGAAGACCACGATTGAGTCCACTGAAGACAGAAATAAGTAAGAGAATCGCAAAAAGAATCTCACGACGTCGCACAATTGTATATAAACAACTAATCGGCGCACATCGTTCATAAAACAGATCATAACGCTGGCTGTCGATGAATGATTCTTCAAGAAACATCGCACTGAGTAGGTCATTTAAATTATTATCATAAAACCCAGTTGGTAACGAACTATTTAGTGGATCGAGTTTTGGTGAAGATTGAGAATTGATTACAATAGCGTATGTTGCTCGAATATTTTTCATGTAGGTCTCGTTGTACCACCAGATAATTTCAGACATTGAGAATCCAATCGAAGGCACACAGCTAATCCTTATTTCATAAAAAACTTGTACAAAATCTAATACATTTGATCCATTTGTATATATGATTGGTCTCAAAATGCAATCATGAACATCTCTTGCACACGAACATGGATCATTAGTTCCCATAGACGTATGAGTAATAGACGCCCCACCCTAAGATGCACATCATAAATATTTACTTGGCTATCGCTGGTCACTGTGATTTGAAAATTGATATTTGTTTCAGTTGAAAAACGATTGACAATACCAGCAATATCAACCCATTTCAAAGTGCGTGCATAAGTGTTTCTTGTTTTATATATAAATGCATTGGCCAAAGCTTCAGCTTCTTGAATGAAGAGTGATCGAGGAAGAAGATTATTATTGATGAATAGAGCATTTTTAAAAATACGTTGACCATCGGCAATATTGGCATCAGCCACAGAACAAAAAGTGACCAAAAGTTGAAAATACCAGAGTCCTATAGAACGAAAATCACGTGAAAAGTCTGTTTCTGTCCAAACAGGTACATGATTTGGATCGAATAATAACAGATAATTGAACCAATTCGATGAAACTAGACCGCTTGAACATACTTGATGTAAGACAAATGTTACATTAAGAAATGTTTCACAAGGAATAGACAAATTCGCACAAGCACATTGTATGCTAGTTGAATACTCATCATATAATTTTTCATAGGTTTCGAGAGATGGATGCTTGATTGTCACCATTTGATTTTGTTCCGATAGAAATATATAAAAACCAATAATAACTGAGCACATAACCAATATAATAATGAAGAGACGTGTTGATAAGATCTCACGTTTGACATTTGTTTCTGTCCGAGGTGATTTACTTTCGAAAAGATTTAATGTTATAAGTTTCTGATAGATGGTGCTTGGTAAATGCTGAATATGATTCATCATAACTGACACTAAGAAAAGTTAAACTTTAAATTTTAGGAAAGAAAGCTTTTGTGATCAATGACTTTTTTAGAACAACCAATCACTTTCAATATAATTATACAAGACTTTTTGCTAGACTATGAGACAACATCTTATTTTTCATGTTAACTGTCTCAACACTGAATCGAAAAAAAATTGTCAGTGCGGCTCCAAAACGGTCAAACTGTGCGAGTTCATCAACTCTAAATGTTATAAATCTAAAGAGCTCTGTATTACATTATAAAATAGTTTTTTGATAATACTGCCATAAAAGAATAAATGATATTTCTCACTGTTTACACAGTTTATATGCGCACTTTGAAACTCATTCATTTCGAAAAAATATGTATTAAAATTTAATTCATCTAACATCATTATATTATGAAAATGTATTCATGTCGTCAATATTCCAAGCAATTTAATAAAGAAAAAATTTTAACATTCTTCTATCATAGTTTTATTTGTTTCTTTCAAGCTGAAAATTTTATAACTTAAACATAAGAATGTATTGAAAAATATATCTTTAATACTCAATTTCTTTACTATTTACGATAAAAATAGGGAGCCTGTCGCAGGAAACGATAAATATCAATTCAATCTTCTTTTCATCGTTTTATGTACTACACTAACATGCTATACACATCAACTTAATTCTTGAATAAGCTTCCACCCTGCTACTAATTGATATCAACCATAAGACTTTCAAACCACATTAATCAGCAAATTTCAAAGCACTTAGAAAAGTCAGGATCTACATGGTTTCACAATGACATACGTAGTACTGCGATTCCTTATGTAGCAGTTTTCATTACTAAGAAAATATATTCAAACACGACTAGCTTCATCCAACCCCGGTTGCTAAGGCCTATAGGAAATCTCAAAAACTTCCAATTAAAACTCATTCACTATTTTCTTCGAGAATATATGTGAGTTCTATATAAAAAAAACAATTATCTGATTTGGTAGAATAGAAAGAAACAATCCATGAATTTTCTCGTCGACTTGCTTGTTGACTATCCAAATTTGACTCATTTTATCACTCATTTGCTCTTAAAACTTACATGTACATCATCGAGAAGTCGCAACATTCTCTAGTATGTTATCTTTTCGAGATTTTTTTGTTGTCAATCGAATCAAAGCTCGTGCAATAGATGGTGCAATAAGACGCAGTATGAGAGAAAGTGTACCGAATGTCCCAATTGTTGTAGTAATAATAAAGAGAATAGAAAAGCGATGCATGTATGAAAAAGTACAATATGCAGGATCGCATTGACTGTAAAATAGATCAAATTTTATTTCAGTATTCCATTGATCTATCATTGAATTATCGAGAAGTGTTTGCACAGTAGAATTGAATAGAAAACATCTATTAGACGAGTTTGACAATAAATTAACCATTCTCGTTGATTGTTGATGTAGAAGACGAAAACATGTTAAATTATAGTAACATTCTAATGTCGATGCGAGCGTACTATCCACGATGTAACAATCAATAATCATTCCTGGTACTGATATTAACTGATTTTGACTATTTTTAATGAAAGCTGTACGTGAACATCCAGTTACATTCAAACAAGAACAATCATCAAATACTACAGGAAACATTTTCGGATAAGTCCAATATCCATAATTCAATGGTGGATAATGAAGATAAAAATTGGTTGCCAAAGCAGATACAAATTGATTTTCGGCTGTTATTCGTCGAATAGCAAGTAAAGTTCGAACTAAGGTTGCTTGAGCCAAAGAAATCTGATTGTTCAGAGCTTTTTGAAATTAATTTCGAACAACTTCATCGGGAATTGCCATTAGACTAAGAATGTGTGATGCACCAAAACTTGCAACAGCATCAGCCCATGTATTCTTACTAACAACACAAAAACCCATGATAACTTGCCAGAAATGACTGAGATAGAAACGAATATCAAATATAGTTGAGGACGAAGTATTTTTTTGAATAAATATTGAATCAATCCAATCTTGTATTACAAATTGACTTGAACATACTTGATGAAAATCAACATAAGTTTTTACAAATGTTTCATAAGCAATGCCGATCTTTGAACATGGACATTTCAGAGTATTCGAGTATTTTTTCGACAAATCGGAAAACTTGACATACGAAGGTGAATATTCAATGACATTTTCTCTTCATCAAATCCATGCAGAAACAATGGCAATAAGAAAAAGAAGACTAATCATTGATATAATATAGATACGTGTTGCAAGTTGTTCCCAAACAGCAGTTTGTGCATTGCTTGAGTGATTTTTAAATATATTTAGGTGAAGAAAAGATTGCCAGAGAAATTTTAATCGATCCCACCCCATCGATATTAAACTCTTGTTTTTAAACATCAAAAGTCTCTAACGACAAATATTCGGAGCAGACAGATAACTGTTTTTCGATAGAGTAAAATGAGTTTGCAAACCATGAATGACTTGTCAATCATCAAATATGCCTAAAATAAATAGATGAAAATTTAACACAAATATGAAGATGAGAAAAAGGTTTTTGTTACAATTCCTACATAATTAGCATATGAAATATGATGGATCTAGTTCATATAAACAAGCACACGCTTGTTATACTCATCTGAATTCTTTAGAAGGACACTACGTATTTATGTTCAAGTTTCTGCATCGGTGTGTAACTGAGTCTGATATAGCTCAATTCAATAGCAAATAAAGGCTTTTCGTATAATAGCATTTCAAATCGAGTCAAAATATTAAAATTATAAAGGTGTAGGTGAGAAATGCATAGTCCCATGGTTAGCAAAAAAGCATACTAGGATGCGAGATCTCAGTTCGATATTCATTTTCATTCGAGTTCCATGAAAGAGTTATATGCAGCTGTACATCTGTTCGTACCCTAAAAAATGAAAAAGGAGCTCTTTGTTGCCAAATAAAACACAGAAAATTCTCGTCATCCGAATGAACTGTTATTCGACACTATTTGATAAATGTCTTAAAAACCTCATGATATTGTGCTGATAATTTCTTATAGTCTTTCCATGACAACTCTAACAAGACCTAAGAATTTCATACTCGTTGAACGTATCTTGTCCAAAAATCTACGGTTTCGTAGTGTTATTTTGATGATAGAAAAATAGTCAGCATCATTATCTACAGGTATCTGTCAAATACTCTGTTAAAACACAGCACGAACCGAGTTCGTGGAAATATATACATGGAAAAAGACAATAAACAACTGAGGAGAATATCATGGACGTTGAACACAACATTTTTTAATAATACAATACCATACGTAAACCGTCACGTTACCAGTCAGAATTCTTTACTCAATAGTTGTGTTTTTATCGTTGAAAGCTAATATGAAACTCAAAAAATATGATCAAATATCGTCTATTATTGACTATATACATCATCTCTTTCATTTTTTAAGGAGGTGCAATCTACTACTTACTTCCTACGTGTACAATTTGTCTTTTCTTTTGTTTGTTCAGTGATTATGACAAGTACTTTTCTTTGATTTTCTAGTTTATATGCACAAAAATCTTTTTCATTAATGGCAGTTGCTTCTTTTCTTTTTTTCTTTACATCTCTTTTAATGCATTCTATGGAAGAAAAGCTTTTCTCAGATAAAAACGAGTGTATATTGCTTTCTGAGTGTTTGGAAGCGCTCCATGTATTTCGTAGCTGTTGAATTTCATCATTGCGAAGCATTATTTCATTGGTGATACCGAAGAGGAAACCAACAACAAGAAACAATACAATAAATCAACTAGAGAGAACCACAAAAAGACTATGAGTGATATGCTTAAGAAATAAAGAGCAACCGTTTAAGTCAATAATCAGAAAATGAGTGGAACAAAATGCTGACGACGAACACATTCAGCAAGAACTAATGAATTTTTTCTGAAATGAATAACTGACAATAGACAAAAGAGCTACCATAAATAGAATCGGAAGAGGCAATAACTGCAAATTATTATATTGCATGCTCAAGATGTCTTTCAATTAGTCAGTGTTTTCAAAGAATAACTCACATCCATCTAAATATACGTGAGTGAAAATGGTGAAAACTTACAATTTGCAATGATCATGTATTCGAGAATTGATGAGTTCGAAAATTTTTCTTGAAGTGACAGTACTCGTTCGATGCCATACACAGACTTTTTTAATGTTTCTCATGAGTTCTAACTTGATATCTCAATTTTTTTCTTTTCGAAATACGAAATTGAAATATGTAGCAGAATGCATTTAAACAAGATATGAACTGATTGTATCTTCAATATGTTAACATATGAGCATTGTTTCCTAGTGATTTGTGATCTTCATGGACCTGGGAAGTCTAAAACGTAAAACCGTAAAGAAAAAACATTATTCTTGAAGAATATGAATCTCATTTCCATCGCACTGATATTGTTTGATGATACCAAGTAGTAAACTATTTCTTTTTCTATTAAGAAACTTTGGTAATATTGCAAATAAATTAGTAGAAAGACACTTCTAAAATAATTATTCTTCCAAATGATAGAGAGAAACCGACTCTTTTTATTTGATGTTACCTTTTCAGGAGAGAGAACAATGTCTGCTTATATTTATTTATTTTTACTCAATAAACAAAGCACATTAAGAGATGAAAAGCATCGCAAAAAGAAAACGATAACATCTAGCGTAATTGTTTTTGCTCGTTCAGAGAAAGAAAAGAAATCTCATTTCATTTAAAAGCGCCCTGCGGCTGTCATCCGTATTGGAAAAAATATGCTTGGCACGTATAACTCAACAATTGTTGTCGTTAACTGTTGCCAAAAATGAGATGATGTTTACTAAACATTGTTCTTTTAAAAAAAAAGCATTGAATTTTTGTCTTGTAAAGCAAAGTCAATAGCAGAAAAAAAATCTGACCTATTAATTTTTTTATTTATTCTCGTTTTTATATAAATACATACGAGTTTTCAAAGATGATCACATGAGTTGTAGTCATACAAGCGAAACTGCTTAACAAAAAAAAGTTATTCAGTATCATTACCGCATCCCATTGAGATTTGGATTGTATTCCTTGTCTAGCTTTTTCCAATACGTTCAAGAAACAATATACGATTAGAAAGTATTGAAGCAGTCATTTCGAAAATTAGATTTATTTCCCAAATATCTAGTCTTTTGTTATTTGTCTTTGAAGTGTTGTGAGAATGAGCTGCTAAGTATCTACATTAATTTTCGAAATATATATCATGAAGAGATTGTCAACCCATAATAAAACACGTAACTTTCAGCAATTCCAATTTTATGTATATCATCGGTATGTGAATACCAAATTACCAAAGTACAATCAAACAATTTGATTGAATAAAACCAGCCTATTAAAGGTTATCAATCATTTCGATTTTCAATTGTCGCAAATAACATGTTGCTGATGGTATCCAACTGAATTCGCTCAAAGAACATGTGGGGGTGTGCATGTGAACTTTGATCTTCCTTTAACCCACATCCACGCCTCAGATATATAATTTAAAATCTAATACAAAATGAAGAATCTTGGTGTTATATTATGTTCTATACATATATTAAAATTTTTTTTAGAGAAATCCTTTTCTATTTGATAGGTACTTCTATTCAATCCGATCGGAGCTGAAGAATATATATTTTGATATCTAGTCGTCTCTAAATGCTTTTTTTTTAAATCGAGTAAGTTATTAAATATAAGATGATTGAATAAAGATTTTGATTTAGTGTGAACCAATATCTGATCGTAATGAAGTTCATATTGAACTTCTACTTACAAGTTTAATTGTTTATGAAATCGATATGATTCAACATATTTTGACATTTGAATATAAGTCCATTTCAATCGATGTGAGGAAGCATCAGTTTTTTTTCAATCAGTCTTCTTTTTTATATTTAATTTAGGGAAGCAATAATGCATCATGTTCACTTATTCACAGAGATGGCAAGATTACATTTTATTTACAAAAAATGAACAATGTCGGTGACGGATTAGATGAGAACTTGGGTGGGTGTGGGGTGTGGTGTGAGTATGGCTATGAGTAAAACGGATCTCAATACCCACACCCTTCCTTCTAATAGCACACCCATTGACTATTGACAACAAATATTTCTTTTTATCTTTGAAAGACGTTGTCCAAAAATTGTAAAACTTTCTTTTATGGAAATTAACCAAATTAAGATTTTTGTGTAGGTTGAATTTCAAGTCAAAAATTTCAAATATGCTTTCCGTACAAGCTTAGATGGCATCAATATCTCACAAATAAACCATAACCCCGAACTCTCTTGGTGTTCAACATACGTCACTCATGTCTACCAGATATCATCCTACATCCCAGTTGTAAAGGAAACTAAAAATTGATGATTTTCTTGCACAAGACTCAAATTATGATAGATTGGATTATGTTGCCTATTTAATTACAACGTTTCTATAAACTCATGTCCAAAAATATTTTCTTTATATTCTTTCGATTCACATTTCTTTCATCGTCTTTTTACATGAGTATGATGCATGATAAAATGCTTTAATGAAATTCTTAAGCAATGCACACACCAAAGGCTTCCGATAGTTTTTCGAAGTAGGAGATGCTAAACTTTTTTTCTCAGACTGTATCTAACATTTTTTACAGCCGTAGCTGAAAAGTCAAATGCAAAAGATGGAGGGGTGAGGTCAAAAGGTCAGGAATTATTTTATGCAGAGGCGATATAAAATTTTTTCCAATATCAAAATTGCGTGAAATCCTTTTTTCTGGGAATTTAATGTCGTATGAAACGTGCACTTCGGCAAACCTTACTAACTAGTACAGAACCAAAGTCAGTATCTCAGAGAGCGAGCATTTTTTGCAGATTGCTAAGAGTTATACTTTCCTTGAAAATTTTCGAAAAAAGTCTTTCATATTCAATGCCGAGGCGTTTCTCAATGTTGTTGGCGCCGAAGGCGGCTACACTTGTGACGGTTAGTCGTTAGTGAAACGTTTTTTAAGCTTAATTTTAAAAATCGCAGTCGGCTGCGATTTAGATTCACAGAAAAAGTGCTGAGCTTAGCGTAAGAGGAGGCAAGGTTTACTAAACCTTCGTTTCATATTTGATGCAAGCTCTATTGTGTCTGTGAGATTCATCGAAGTTACAGACTGTGTGCGAGACCTAGACTGCTTACTAAATCTAGCAGAAGTCGCAGAATGTCTGCCAGATTTGCCAAGCCTATACTGTTTGCTAAATTTGATAGAACCACAGACTGTCTGGCGAATTTTAGCATAAAACTATAGACTGACTGCGAAAAATGCCGATATAAACTATTCGCAAGATTTGCCAGATCTACAGTATCTTATATATCTACTAACCAAGACTGTCGGCTGAATGTGCCAGAAGTCGAAGATTGCTTGAAATATTTGGCAGACACATCGAAAAAGTGGTAGAGGCTAGTTCACTCCATTCCCTTCTACATCGATAGCCATGCACACACCATTTTTCTTTCTTTCTTCTTCTGTCAATGCCGATGTTTTCGTTCGTGGTTGAAAAGTTATAAAAAAAAAACTTTTAGATCAAGACAGCAACTGTAAAATATTTATACATGAAGACAAATGAAATATATAATGAAAACTAAATTTTTGTGAAATATTGTGAAATAGAAATTTCTTAGGAAGACAGCAACTTTTACAAGTAAATCTTTTCCATATTTTGAATATTTAGAAGACAGATATGGACAAATAAGTATTGAGTTATAAGTCAATTAATAATACTGTGGTGTTTAGTTGTCAAAAAGCAAGAAAATTAGTCTGCGCTTGCATTCAAGTGGTACATGTATCTATATCGATAATAAGCAAATTTCCAGTGAGGACTACTTGAGGGTGTGGGTTTGAGTGAGGGTGAGTTTCAATCTTCTCTTCTTCCACACGCACGTTGACACCCTGCCCATAAAAGAGAAATGATAAACGCAATGAAAAATTTTCCTCCGATTAAAACTGAACTACAGTAACTTTCTGAGCTGCTGGTGCATCAGATGAGTGTGGTAGTCATGTTGAAACGTGTAGAAAAAAAACTGAATGAAGTTAGCGGAGAGGCGAAAGGCCCTATTTCAATTCCGAGGAAAAGTTCAAGGTGTTTATTTTTCCTTTTTTCTCTTTTATGTCATACTGCTGTTTTGCATGCATGTTGTTTGTACAATTATTTGTAATTTCCGATGTTCGTAATTGTTTAGATGGTAAAACACAACGGTCATAGTTACAATCAATGAAGTTTAGTAATCAATTTTTCAATAAACTTTCAACATGTTTGATTTAGTCCAAAAAAGTTGATGGATAAGAGAAATCAAGTTAGAGTTAATAAAGTAGTAGTGTCAACCGAAAATTACTTTGCACTTTACTTGAGCAGTAAGCTTTTTTTGCTGACAGAAATTTCTCTAGTTGAATAAGATGAAACTATGATCCATATATATGGATACATTCGATGAATATGAAGAAAAACACAACAATAGACGAATTATTGGAGGATAATCTATGCTTGCAAACTTTTCAAAATAACATGGTAGATGAGAAAAAAAATAGCTTCTCTTTCTCAACTATGAAAATTAAACGCAACATATGCACGTCAGACAAGAAATAGAGTCCTATTTATGGAGTTGATCATAGGTCGATGCTAATGAACCAATGTTTCTTTCTTGTCAACATGTAGCATTGATTCCATTTCCTTATCATTAGCAACGTTCATATTCTCAGCTACTTCTTGTACATCAGGCTCATCATCTTTGTTACATCCAACATACCATGCATCACGACGTAATATTCCACTACAATAGATAATTCAAACAGATAATTACTGATCTCATTTATGAACAATAACAGGTAAGAGGTAGTAGCTTGGCACAGCTGTACTTACAAAGCTAGTCCTATACGATTGACTTCTTCGACATTTTGTGGCAACGATCTGTTCAGTGTTTCTGGCAATAACAAAGCCATACCTGCTGCTATCAATGAAAATATTCCGTAGAGTACAGTAGGAAGGTTTGGTGAAACTCGTGCCTAACAAAGATTGATTCATTTTTTTTCTTTGACTTGAAAATCAGAGATGATTTTACTGACTAGATAATCATTACAGAATGTTCCCATAATCGCTCCTAAACGACCGATTGTTGAGCAATATCCAAATCCAGTTGTACGTGTGTTTGTCGGAAATAGTTCAGTGGTAAGCAGATAGATAATTGCATATGTCATTGAACCGCAGAATCGTAACAAAACGTTAATGATAAGTAGGATGTTACGATGAACTAAAATGAAAATTTAGGTCAATATGAAATGTTCATGTACGCACTCGATTGCTCCGGCTTTGTGAAGCTTCGTAAGGGTATAATTAGGATTGCTATGATACCAAATGCTAAAGAAAATAAACAATAAGGTAATTTTCGTCCGACTCGATCGAGTATAGCATGAAATAGCATATATGCAAGCAGTTCTACCAATGCACCGACACAAAATGATGCATACGGGTCGAATTGCCATGATCCTTGAATAGATGCCATATAAAAAATCGTGTTGATTAGTATTTAACTCAGTAGAGTTACCTGTATTCTGTGAAAGGCCAAAATAGACGAGATTTTGAGTGAACCTGCCAAGAAACGCAAGTAAAAATTCAACAATGATTTCCGAAATCGAAACTAACCATTGCAAAAAGAGATTGACAGTAATAAAACTCATAATCGTGGATTGAAACAGACGTGAAATACCTTTTTGAATTTCTTTTGTTTCATTGTTCTGTAATCATTACTCATTTCATGCCACCAAAAAACAATAGCTTGTCTGTCTATTTACTCACCATTCTGTGAGTTCTCGTTAATCTATCATATGCTTCTTGATCAAAATTTGTTTTGTTCATCAACGCAGCTTTTCTGAGAATCTTCTCGGCTTCGTCATATTGTCCTTTGCTGACAAGCCATCGAGGACTTTCGGGTAAGATCCTAATGCAATAGTGTACAGTTAACATTCAATACTTTTGTTAAAAAAAAAGATGCCATAAGGAACCATTTAGGATTTTAGCGAGACCCTGCAATTTTTAGGGTTCTAGATTTGAGTACCATTTTCTGATCCTTTTTTAAAGTTCTAGCCATAAAGTGTAGAACTTTAAACAATTCAGACTTTTTGGCTAGAAGTAAAAAAGGTTCGTAAAATAGTATCCGAATCCAGAGCCCTAAAAATTCTGTCTGACAACTTTGTTTTTACAGAGTATGCTTTTCTTTTTTTCCAAACAAAATATCGGTTATTAAGAAAATTATACCAATAAAAGAAACAAAACGGCACAGTGAATAAAACCGAGACCAATAACAGCATTCTCCAAGTACGAACGAAGTACGCGAAAGTTACTAAGCAAAACATGCCAAGTACATAAGCATAGTTCATCACTGCATTTGCCATAACACGTTTTTTTGGGATAACTTTGATAGATAAAAAATCAATAAAAATCATCATTCAAACGAATATTCCTCACCTAATTCTGTACAAAGTACAAATCCGGATTCGATGATGCCTCTTATAGAACAAGCAAGTAAAAAACGACTTATAACAAAGATTGCATGCGATTCTCGAATACCAAATTTCGATTGTGGACCAAACGCTGAGAGAAAGCATACGACAGTTAATATGATGAAGCAGACACTCATGATCGGTCTACGACCATATCTAAACATAAATAATATTTAAGATGAAAATAAAGACAAAACACTCTAGTGCTCATACCTATCCGCCATGCTACCGAATAAAATTGCACCCATCATTATACCAAGAAAAAAGGCAATTTGAACTACTGTACGATAGAGAATACGATCACAAACCATATTCCACTTCAAGAGAAAACAATCGATTATGTAAGGAAGAAACCATCGATAAACTTCATAGTTATTCTGGCGAAAGATCCAATATGGATGTTTTACGAGAAAGTTATGTGCATAAGATTTCTCTAGACTACTATGAAATTCAACACTCTCATGAAATATTAGAGATGTATTTAAAACAGAAGTCTTTCTTTCAGATCAGTTTTCATTTGTCTCCAGCGATCGTAAAGAAAATTATTTAGCATTACAGAATATCGAATGACTCACTTCTTCAACCAATGTTTTCTTATAGATGGATTGATCAAATACATAATTGTTACAAGTTTGAAGATTGCTGATAAGACTAGTATTACGCATGAACACTCGTGCATAGCATTGTTGACATTCTTTTAATGAAATTCCTTGTTGATATGTAGTACAATCTTCTTCTGTTGGTTTGTATGTTCGAGTGAATAATTCGTTCATTTCTGCATTGTAATCGTCCGTTTCATACGGAAGACGACATCGAAAATCCGGTGTAGCCGCAATAAATGTCCACGTAAAAAACATAAATGGTGGTATCATACTTATGAGACAGAGAATGCAGAACTTGGTTTTCTGAAATCGACCCCAATCGTTAATTGTCGTTAGAAACGTGTCAAACGTCATCGCACGATCTTTGAAAAAGAAGAAGAATATACAAGCGGAGGGCGACATAAAAGTAAATCAAAAAGAAGCTGAACAGGGAAGAACACAGTTGGTAATGGATAAAAAATCAAAATTAGAGTATCTTATGCATATAGAATAGATAGCCCATGGTATACCTCTCATTTACCTTTTGGTGAGATGCAATAACATAGTCATTGTCATCACCATTACGTGTTGTTTTCAACAGAGTGCCTGCATAACGCGCTAAAATAGTAATATTTCTTCCGCAATCTGTTTACTTTTGTCCAATAAGAACTTCAATAAACAATCGTTTATAACTTAAACATGTGTGTTGCTATTGTGGCGTATAAAAATGAATGAAAAGTTGCAAACGAGTATCTTGTGATTTAGCACTATATCTACCCACGAAGAAAAATTTAAAATAAAGTCATAGCGTTAGGTATGAGGGTTGTTATCGGTTTCAAATATCGTAGCATACTTACTAGTAACTTCGGTATTCTGTATGATAATTGCTATCTGTTTCAATTACAGCGTCCTGCTTATTTTCTAGTCGTAGTATTAGATATCACATGTCGCATAGAATCTAATTGAATACGAAAATATGTGTGTAACATGTGTTTCAATTTGATGTGAATGTGAATGGAAAAGAACCTACGTTTAATTTAGCTATTTATTTTCTTCTATACAGCGAAACACGATTTAGAAACTCAGTCAATTTTAATTAACCAAATAATAGCCAATAAATAACTACTTGTTAGCATAATAATCATCAATGATAAATAGTTAATGGGCTCTGAATGAAAGGACTGTTGACAAAAATTGGATCAAAGCTGAAACACACTCTCTTCCCTGCGAGAATCATCACAGATCGTATCTCAGTAGTGTCTTATCAGAATATGATATGTGCTACTTCCTCTTTACAGTTTTGGAGGACTAAGTAAAGCATAATGAAGCGGGGTATCCCAAATAAGATCAAATAAAAGAATTTTTATACTATTAGTACCAATAGTGGTATCATCTTATGCATTGTAATTCCATAGGAATAGCACTAATAGCTTTTTTCTCAGTGACAGCCGTTTAAGTGAAGTAAAGTAAAGTAAAGTAGATCAAGATGAATTACAATACTGAAAATAAACTGCCGATACGCTGGCTCAGCATCATATATAGATAATACTGCTGCATCACCATCAACATATGATGTTCGACCACAAAATCAATACTAAATTGTAGTTATTCAAGTTCCCTTTACTCTACTTTACTCTACTTTTTCAAAGTAAAATAAAGATAAAGTACCAACACTATTCTTCAAATAAATCTTTGAGCAATTCGTGTGTGGTTAACTGGATCTGTTGTTTCTTGTTGTTTATTTTCAGATGGTACGAGCTGATGAGTATTTCTTCTATTTTGTTAATTACGTTAAGGATTAATGATGCGCAAACATACAAGTGAGAGTCACTTTGACTAAGATCTATCTACTCTAATTTCACATTTCCATGCACTGCGAGAACAATGTTGAAATAACTGTTGATAACAAATTAATGACTAAAAAAATCAATACTTCATTGTAAAAGCTTCTGGGATCAGCAATAGGTTTACAGTGTCTTTTTAACCCAAAACATAAACCATTTAGTGATTGAATCGATCAATGCAGTTCACGAGATCGACATAACCGAAACTGAACAACATCTAGTAACTGCAAAATATTTTATAAAGTTTTCAAGCACTATACTATATGAGATTCACAACAAAACTAAGTCCTCATAAGATTAGGGATGTGCAGTACCACTTTACTAATACACCGATCACTTCGGTGTTACTACTCACTAAAGCACTGACATATTGATGTTTACTTTCATTAACTATTATGTATCACAGATGCCGGAAATCGCTTTTTTTCAATCCATGGGCCAACCCTGGTTGTTGTGACTTTCAACTTTCTTTTATGTATTAATACAAATGAAAGTTTCAAAGCGCCTATGTAAGGATTGTTTATGATATGTAAGTGATCGTTCTATAGGCTATGAAAGGGTGTGGGTGTGGGTTACAGTGGATGGCCAGGCGGCAAAATTGATTTGTGGAATCTGAACCTATATCATAGATAGCATTAAAGCTACTACAGCCCTGCATTTAACTTCACCTTGGATTCTGATTGTGAGCGAGTAACCATCTTGCAGTAGGGTGTGGGTGTGGGTGTGGCGTGCGACTGTGGGAATATCTGATATTCTGAAGTGCACACACAACCACATCCACACCCACACCCACACCCACACACCCACACCCACACCCACACCCACACCCACACCCACACCCACACCCACACCCACACCCACACCCACACCCACACCCACACACACACCCACACCCTCGATTGATTAGAGAAATAGATTCGAAAATATCTTCAGAATAGTATGCAGTAAACAAAGTTATAATATCAAAGATTTGTAAATGATGCATATGAAATAAAATCAATTGTTTCCATCGATTTTTATATAAATATGTTGAATCATTTTCTAATGTAATACATAAAAATTCAACTGGATTAAATAAATTTTTTATTAGTAATTCAAATTCATTGAAATTCATGTTTGTTATATTCAAAAAAACATGTGTCAAATGATTCAAGTGAATTGAATACTGTTCTTCATATTTTTCAGAAAATCGATTCGAAAGATGAATCGATAAATGATGAAGTTGAGCAACATATGATAAAAGATTATTCAATTCATCGAGTCGCAATAGGTAATGAAAAAAAGATTAAGAGATTCATGCAATGATAATTTACAATATTTTAATACAAGTAAACGAAATATTTGACGATAAATAATGTCTTTATTTTCAACATTATCTATATAATCGATGACTAGTGAATATAGACGAGGTAAGGAAAGTAAATAAATAAGAAGTTCATCAAGATAATTTGATTTGATACCGTGAAAAATAAGATTTTCAAGTTGAGTAAATTTTGATAGAATAGAAATTGGTGAAAAAACATGATTGATAATAAATAACTAAATTCGATTTTTATTAGGCATGATAATTCGTGTGTAAAAACGTTGAAACATTGATTTCGATATGAATGAAAGTTTGATTTTTATCGGTTGATTTGAGTTAATAAGAAGATTTTGAAATCGTATATTAAGAATGGAAAAAATTTCATACACTTAAAAAAAATCCAGGAAATCGAATATTTCATAAATAACTTCATTGAAAAGATGTTCAACACGAGTGATAGAATTCCTTGATGTAATAAACAAAAAGTAGTTAAATTTTCACAGAGAAAAATCAGAAGATTTTTTTTCTTTAAACTTACCTGTTCAAATCGACTATTATTATTATAAAAATAATAAAAAGTATAGCTAGTAATGCAACAAAAACAAATATATGTATGACTCTTACTTTGTATTCTACTGTCTCGTTCTAGTTTTGTCTCTTCCATATTGAAGTCAATCGAAAACTTTGATAATTTTGATCTATGAGAAAAAGACAAATGATCAATAACAACGATTGTTTTCTCCAAAGAATCCACTTACCGTATTCAGAGCAAGCGGAAAAAATAGTGTATAAACGATATCTGTGTCAATAATTGAAGCATCTTCGCCTGATTTTTTGCCCGCTTACAAGTGTGATGATTGCTGCATCATCATGTCTATCTTTCCTCTCGCCTCTTCTACTATTCCTATTCTCTATATATGATCGTTTCTTCTTAGCCTGTGTACTACTCTATCTTCATCTTTCTCCCTCCTATATAAGCGTGTGTGTCCGTTGTTAGATACAACATTTTCAGAATATGAGCTTCTTTCGGATAAAGATTTTATGTTTACTTGTTCTATAAGAGAAATGTCGAAAGATAAAGGTAATATGTTGAAGTTGTCATTATAACCTATAGAATATTTAATTTGTTTGAAGTAGTCTAGCGGTGTATTTCCATGAGGTTTCTACTACGTTATACAAAAGTATCTTGAATCAACGTGAAAATATCAGCGTTTGTAGAATTCGATTAGTTGATCATTTGGATGCATTTGGATTTCAGAAAATGCCTTGGCATCTATGATTCCCAGAAGTCGAGGATATGATTAGGTGTGGGTGTTGATATTTCCTTTCATACACACCCACACCCAAGTAGAGCATACTTGGAACCGAACCAACTCGTTTGCCGTTCTGGTCCGAGGAAACTGTTAAAATCTGCCGGTTATCACCAGTATTTTTGTTGGTCTTGTATCAGTTTTGGGGCATTATGTCAAGTGTAAATTGTTCATTTTTATCGATTTCCATGACTTTAACGATTAAAAGATATGAGCCTGAAGTTCTCGACTGGCCTATTTGTAGTCGTCATCAAAATTCCAGCTCTAAATATTGAGCTCACACTTTCTCATCATACGATGTAGACTTCAGTTCATGTTGAGTGAATTTATTATGTTCATGAAAACTTAGCAAGTCATCAGAAGTTAAATTTGATCTAAATTAAACATTATCTACTTCGAAATTTCGAGCGCACATTTTTCTGAATTACTTTTAACCCACAACCAAAAGCTCTCGCTAGCTAGTAGTTGTCAATTCATGCTTGCATTAGAAAAATATCAGAAAAGATTTCCTTCTGTGGTAAAACTTAGGCGAACTACTAACCTCATGTAACTACAAAAGTATCTCTTGATATTAAGACACCTAAACATATTATGCTTACGAGGGAACATTCCCAGGTGTTGGAGAGATTTTTAGTCGAGACTTTGCGCATCTTGTAGGCCTTGATGAATTATATCGAGGTTTTAGTGAATTTTTCCTATAAGACCCACATTTGCAGCAAGGCCATATTTTTTAATTTTGATCTGAAACTTTGCCTACATAAACACCTCAGCTAGACTAGTTTGCATAAAAAATTTCAGAACTTTTGGACAAAGTCTCTCCGAGATATGAAACTTTCAACGTATAAGCCGTTTTCCATAGATAGCGTATAAAGCATGCATTTTTTGAAAGCTTCATATCTCTGAGGGACTTTGCCCAAAAGTTCTGAAATCTTTTATGCAAACTAGTCTAGCTGAGATGTTTATGTAGGCAAAGTTTCAGATCAAAATTAAAAAAATATGGCCTTGCTGCAAATGTGGGTCTTATAGGAAAAATTCACTAAAACCTCGATATCTGATTAGGAACAAGCTAGGGGCACGAACTTTTTTTACGGTAGACATAATTCATCAAGGCCTACAAGATGCGCAAAGTCTCGACTAAAAATCGCTCAAACACCTGGGAATGTTCCCTCGTTCGTATAAAATCGAACTTTGTAGCTGATTTTGTTTTCCTATCAGTAGTATTAGTTTTATATGAATTGAGAAGCCTTTTACTTACGTTAAATAATGATTTCAACGAAGAAAACATAAAACTATCAAATCCTGAACTGATACCACATATTTACTGAAAAAAGTCAACACACAAAAGCCTAGAAGTTGCTCAATATCAGTTAATGTGAGCTATTCGATCAAAAATTTGCAAAGATTTCTTTCGTTGAATTTCATATGATAGGTCTTCGTGAAACTGTAGTATTTTTCTGGAAAAAAAACTGGTTCGTTAATTGATATATTAAACGGGCAGCTTGTTTTTCGGTTAAGTCAAGAATTTCAATCGACCAACCACTAGCTGGTTCGTTCGAAAGAAATTTTACTGGTTCCAAGTATGAAGAAGAAGATGGTTTTAGCATTGGGAATTACAAGACAGATCGAATTTAACGCTATAAACATGACACTCCAGTGCTATTTGATTCCCTTATGTGTGTCACATATTGATATCAGTTACCATGAGTATTGCTCAACGTGAAAGATCGTCAAGAAAAGCTGGCATGAGTTGATGAGTATGGAGCTAGAGATAGTTCTCATAATAATTATTTCAATTTTGTTGAAAGTCCTCACCAGATGACTTGAATGAGGTCATTGGTTCTATCTTCTAACATGTTTTGAAAATATAGAAATAAATATTGCACGTCTCTATTAAATAAAATTTATAACAAATATAGTCCAACATTTTTGAACTAATCAAGCAGACAAAAAACAATAAAAAAACGCCTGTAAGTGCCCAAAATATGTCGACCATTTTAGAATACAAATCACGGTTTTCAACTACCATTCAAAGGCATTCAAAAAAATTATGCGCGAAAACGATCACTTGCAATACAACATAAAACTTTTGATAGTTTATACATCATAGATTTTTGGTCGTTTTCACATATACATTGTAAATGTTAATAACTCATGATCAGGAACCACGATTAGCATTGTAAAATGTTCACTTCATTATTTTTTTCTTTTTCTACACCTTTTCTAATATGTTTTCTTCATGAGTTCCTTGAGCCGTTTAAGCTACTCATATAATTTCAATAACTGATACGCAAATAAACATATCTGTATCTGTATCCATTAATTTAAATACTAACATACAGAGTAATCTGTCAACCTATCTATCAGTCTATTTTTTATCCTTGCATCTGCCTAATCACCTACATATTTTTCTAACTAGTTTATTTTAACTATGTGCCTCACTACCTAATTGATTTATTGAATATATATCTAAAAACATAACTACCTAGTTAAGTTACTATCCATACATATGTCTGTCTAACAACTAATGTCTATTACAAAGTCACGTCTATCTCGACTTTTTCGAATAAGGAACAAGAACTTCAGTGCCGATTGTCACCACTATCTATAGCTGATATTACTCTATCAGCTCACACAATGAAAAACGAATCCTCTCACTTTTCCTGTTCGACACATTGCTTTTTTCAAGACGATCACTATTTGACCTAGAAAAAAATATGAGCTTCCAATTGTAATCTTGTGATTAGAAGACTAGCATCTCTAATGCTAAGTAGCACAGGACTAAGATGAATAACTTTTTTAATTGGAAGGATAGAAAGATTCTATTGAAGATCGTACATCATAATTTTTTATAAAGTTGAAGTTATAAGAAGTCTTTCTAAGTATTATACTACAAAATGCAAATACACTTTTATCCAAATCGGATGGAGATCGTTTTTAAAACTTACCACATGTTCAATAAGAAAAGCAACAAAGTTTTCTATCGATTGTAAACAGTATTGAAAACTTGTAATCTGTATCGTTCTTGTTATATAACAGTTATTCAAAACATGAATATTGCCACTTTATTCTATCATATGCATTAACTATGTTTTTATCCACCTGTCAAGCTTGTTATCTAACTGTTTATCTACTCACCTAACTATTTGTCTTAACATCTGATTCATGAAATGTCTCACTATCCATCTAACTGTGTGTGTACCGGGCAACCCATATCACTGTGTAATTATCTAACTAGGTAGCTGCTAAACGTAAAGGACGGGGGCGCATAAGATACCGTTTTGGCCCATTTTGATTTTACTATGAACTGATATTGAATTATATACCATAAGAAAGAGCTTCTCAAGACGAACATTTTAATGCCAAATTCATGAGGTTTTCATAGACTTTTCATGACAAAAAGGCTTTAAATAAACTACCACATTTTGGTCATAAATTTAGTAATTTTTTTGATAGTTCATGAGATATTTTAACTTAAAAATGGAAATGACCAAAGTTTTGGCTATATACGTTTGAAAGCCCTTTTAAAATGCTACAAATTCGTTAACTTCCCATTAAAAAAAAAGTATGGCCCGTGGTAGAAACAATCC
Source organism: Rotaria sp. Silwood2 (assembly GCA_905329745.1). NCBI lineage: Eukaryota > Metazoa > Rotifera > Eurotatoria > Philodinida > Philodinidae > Rotaria > Rotaria sp. Silwood2. Next base: position 37 of record CAJNSZ010001078.1, on the reverse strand, counting down.
TCACAACAGTTCTGATATATGACAATTTTCATTTTTT
>CAJNSZ010001077.1:0-36716 GCA_905329745.1 Rotaria sp. Silwood2 | reverse complement strand
CTGCAATCTGGATCTTTACACTTGATCTGGTATTTATATGTGACAGTATCAATAATAATACAGTTTTGATTCGATTGGTGATGACGTTGTAATCTTTCACAAAATCGAAATGAACCACCGACGTTGTAAAAGAGTAATGATTGATTTTTGGTGCCTTGTTGACAGGATTGTATGTATCCGTTTGTGGAATATTCGTGTGAGATGATACTTGATACAAAATTTGTGAAAAATTCTTGTTGATGAAATAGTTCAGTTGATGTTATTAATGTAGTTATATGTGCTTGATTATTGACTAATATTGTGGTGTTTGGTGAAGTTAAAAATTTAAAATAATCTGTCGTAGATAAGTCAATGGTATAATTTTTATTTTGGTTCGATATTGACCATCGGTTTTGGTTATATGAGATGATCATAATATCCATATTATTGCCTGAATAAGAGATTAGAGCATGATGAAGAACAGAATTATGATGTACATTAGTATTTGTAATCATATCATGGTGTGCATTATTTTCATTGAAAGAAAAATGAGATATGGGTAATAATGGATTACTTTTTCCGAATTATTTCTTAAACAAGTTTCTTCTTATATTAAGAGCTTCAGATAACATCTATGCTGATAAAGACTAAAATCTATCCATTTGATGAATGACCCACAAAATGTTTCGGCTAGATATTAAGAAAAAACAAAGAAGAAATATAATAAAATATAATTTAATAAGTAAGTACAATCGAAAAGAGAAATGTAATATAAGACTCGATCGGATATTGTTATGCTTTAACTGGAAAATATAGAGGGTTTATCAATAGATTATTAATCAGATATAACTTAAATATAAATATGAATGAGATTATGAAAAAACAGCTCTCAGTATATTTGGCTACCCATCTATCTATATAATATAACTATACGATAAAATTTTATTATTTTCATATCACTACGTAATATTGAAAGAAGAATCTTTTATAACTAGCGAACATATATATTCAACAACGATAAAATATTTTGTTTCATATAATAGTACTTTTCTACACGTCATTGTTGACATCACTATCATCATCATTTTCTTCATGATATTTTATATATCCATATGTAAAAGATCGAATACATCGTTGATACTCTAATAGATCGATTTGTTTATTAATTAATAGTTCTTTTGCTTCAATTAAACGATTGTCATGATCACGATAACGTTTACGTTGGTGCTTTGTAGAACGTTTTTGTTTTTTTTCTTGAGATACTGATATCAAAGTTTGTTCATCTAACTCCCTTTTTAATAGGATATATTTCTAAATGTTTGGATGTAGTGCATTTCGTCTAGTAGAGAGAAATATTTCAATATGAATAATAAAATTTAAAATATGCATATAGTAAAAGTATCAATTTAAAAAAGAAATAAGTTCAGTTAATGCAATAACTCTCGGTAAAACTTACGCATTTATTGAACGATGGTTACCTTCAAGAGCATTATTTGTTCTATGTGTAAATCCAATGGTGGAAAAATGATTCCACCTTGGTGGTGGAAATTTGCTTCCATACAAATATGTATTTGAAAAATACTGAAGCAAGGTTTCAATATCTGTTATCTTTAGAAGTAATTGTGAAGCAATTTTTTCAAATACAGTAAAAACATATTGTAAAGGTATTAATGGCAGCCCAAATAAATTTGCTAATTCTCTTTTAACATCTCTATCTTGAAATGATGAAGCAAAACCTAAAATGGTAGCATGTCAAATTATAGATCTCACGTGTCAAACAATATGATCCTAATTAAATAAATATGAGCATTAGAAGTAAATTTAGATTATTTTTCACAGGTTCATTTTTTATGTTATTACAATTCAATTCTTTATACCAAAGATCAGTCCAGTTATTAAAAACGAAACATGTTTTCGTCATTCAGTTACAATTCTTCAACATTGGGCAGAACTATATGGGTTGATTACCAATTTCGTATTTTTATGATACATCATATAAAAATCAAATTGAAATATATCAAATAGAAATTCAAACTGATACTCCTACGCTTCTTTCTTTTTCTACATTTTAGAAACGTGACAAGACCCTGGTATCCTGCCCAGACTATCAAGCAATAAAGATTTCCAATTGAATACTGCATAAAAATATTTTATTGATCCATAAGATGGGTCTTAAGTATGAAAAATTCAATAGTCATGTCATAGAAACTAAATCTATGAAAAGTTATTATGGTTCTGTGCTGTTCTTAGGTTAACGAAATTAAGATCGGGTTTCTTTTTGTATACTACGTCCATATTTTAGCATACCTCCTTTATAAAAACGAATTTAGGTAGATCAGAAAAAAATCGAGACAGAATAAAGTTTTAAGAAATAAAAGTGTCAACCTAATTTTTGAACTTGACGCCAAATTGATCGACAATAATGGAAATGACAATAAAGAACTGAACTATGTTTAAAAATAGATAAGAAGCCATTGGATGCCGCTTGCTCAAAGTCAAACATTATACTGATAGGCTGAAGTTTAATATCATTTCTATTTGCATAATTAAATAAACCTTGAAAAAGCAATTCATATTGCTCTTGTTTGCGACCACACATTGCAACGTGAATAAATGAATGGATTCTCCATTCAGTACGACCATAAATTGAACATGATTGAACAAATTTTTGTGGTGCGCTTCGAAAAGTTCCATCAGCAAGCCAATAGAAGCATTTACCTTTTCAATATTAAATATATTTCAACACAATATATTGAGCAAAAAGTTTCAAAAAACGCATAAGATAAGGTAAAAGATTTCTACTGTTATTAGTAAATTACTTTTTTTCGTCCTTTTTTTCTTTGTATGGAAAATGCTCTAATCTTTACATATTGCATTCATTTAGATGATTATTAATTTTTTTTAGTAATTTTTTTTTCTCATATCGGAAAAAGACAAAAAAAAAACAATCGTATGTTGTTTCGGCTATAGCTCTTTTTCATTTTCGTTTCCTTGCTTTATTATTTTTTTAGTGAACACAAAATTTAATTACTGAAATAGATAGACGAATCACAGTAGTAGAATCAGTGATTTAAGAGAAATTTTAAAATTTCATTATGAAAGTTCTCTTTGGTACAAATGACATCATCTAATTGTAAGTATATGATTGTTGTCAATTTCGCATATTAAGAATAACAATAAAGTAAAGAGTTACATCTTCTGAAATGCGTACATTTTTATACTGTCTTTCAATATATTATATAGTGTTATTCATTTTTCTTCTTTTTCAATAGTTGTATAATTCGGTCAATAACATGTTAAGGTAATATGTAGGTTTGCTTAGGATAAGGAGCCGTTCACATATGGGGTATGGGTCTCTTTCGATCAGCACCCACATCTAAGACTGTAGAAAAAACAGTAAGAACTATTTTTTGATTAGTTTTACAATTAATAAATTATCCTTGATATATTGTGACAAAAGATGAATATAACTTTTTATTTTCGAAAAGCATTTCTTCGTTTACATTCATTGTGTCTTTGTGACGAATTTGTCGATGATAATATGACACTTGATTTTTGCATAATATTTTGATTTTGTTCCTGTTGTTCGATATTGTTTATTCGACTTCGTTGATTTTCATCGATCATCAATTCATTTTGTTTCTTTTTTAATCCATTCATAATAATATATGCATGTTTCAAACAAATGCTTTTATTAATTTCAATTGTTTGAATATCATTTTTAGTCACATTTCCTTTCCATATATCAGTTCGTTGTACATAATCATTAAGAGATGAATCAAAATTAATATTCATATTAAGTGATAATAAACGTACTAAAAGACGTTTGAACATATTTATCCAACTAATAAGATTTTTGAAACAGTCGGCAATATTATTATTGTTATGTAAAATCATGTCAATAAATTGATCAACAATGGATATTTGTTGATCAATAGAAAATGATTTTTCACATAGATCATTTCTGATATTATCGCATAAAATTTTATCAAATATACATTCTTCTATGAGTTCATAGAAATCAATAATATATTCGAGATAAATGGATGAAAATGGTTTGCTTTCAAATATTTTATTGTCTATCAATGTTTTTGAAGGAATAATTTCCTTAAGAAATGTTTGAATGGTCTTCATTGTAACAATATTTGTATTATTTACAGTACGTAAATATGTTAAAATATATTCCAGTGAACCAGATAATTGAAGAATAGAATCACTATCGAGGTAATCAAGAAATTTTTTTATTTCCGATTGTTCTTGTTCATGAAATAATTTTTGTTCAAACCGTTCACGTATATCATTAATTAATGAAACATTTTCATCATAGAATTCAAATTGATAATTAAAAAACCGCATATTTTTAATATCAATTAATGGTAAACAACTAATTTCATTTCTTAATGCCCATTCGATTTCTTTATAATCATAAATAATATCTTTACTCATTCCGTATGAATAATTAATCATTAGTCCTTTTTCAACTAATAATTTTCGTATTTTATTAGTATCAAACTGGAATAAATGCTTTTGTTGTATTGATTGTAAAGTAACAATATGATGATGGTGATGAAAATATTGATCATCGTTACCTGTATAATTACCGATATGAGAATGATAATAATGAATAATATTATTTTGTAAATTTCCAATTGTTTGTAAACAAGCAGCTACTATCATACTCTCATTATCATTTGATTTATTTAATAAAAACATAGATATATTGGTTTTATCTTCGAACGTATATTTAGATTCATAACGTTGAAATTTGTATTTTCTTTGATCATAATAGATTTCATTTAAATTAATTTTATACCAAGCTTTTAGAAATTGTTCATAGATTATTTTTGCATCTGAATTAGTTTTTAAATATTGAGATATTGTTGTTGTCATGGCAACATTTCGTTTAATACGATGATTTAAATTTTCTATAAAATAATTAGTAAATTTAATAATTGGAAATAGATATTGAATATTATCATAATCAAAACGATGTTTTAATAAAAATGTTGTTAATGGATAGGTTCTTTCAAAATCAGGTAGTAATTGAAGTTTAATATGAAAATCATCAATGAAATCAATAGAATGAATATTAGTTACATTAAAAAAATTTAATAATGGATACTTTTCGTTATCTTCAATAAGTTCATCGACAACATTTTCAAATATTAAATTTTTATTATCTCCATATACAAAATCTGCATAAGCTGTTCTATATTCTTTGATTTCATTGATAACAGAATTAATATGAGGAAGAATTAATTTTTCTTCAATTAGTTTTTCTAATTGTATTACTTTTTCTGGACTATTGAGATAACCTTTGATTACAAATGTTTTCTGAAGCATATGATTGATAAGTTTATAAAGCCATATATAACATTGATCAACATTAGATAAATGTGTACGAAGAAGAACATAATATTTTTTAATATTTTCTTGAAAATAGACACAATGTACTGTCGTTGAATTCGATATGTAATTTAATTCATTTAGAAACAGAAAGATTGAATGTGTTAAAAAATTCATAAAATGAGATGTAAGAGGTTGTTTCAAATGATTAGATTTTTTCATTATGTTCGAGGGATCATTTTCGGATGTCTCTTCAATATATTTAGAGATAAATTCCAAAGCTTCATTGATATTCATTCGAACATGAGAAGCACCAACCACAGATAAATCCTTATTATTAGAAATAGTTATTTCATTTTCACATAGTGGACATAATCTTCGTTCGTTAGACCTGTCACAATTATTGACATAGAACATCCAAAGACAGTTTGAAGAACAACGAATAATGTAATGAGTAGATTGATCGATTTTGTTGTTTTTTATTTGTTCGTCTATTTGAGTTCGAATATTCATCATTTGTATTCGAGCATAATCATTTGCAATAGCGATACCAGTTAGAGAATGAAACTTTCTAAAATGTTCCGGGTAATTCTTTGGCATTTTAAAATTTCCATCGAAGAGAACAAAACCAAAAAGAGAGATTTTGTCGATTGATTTAAATGAAATAAGCAATGTAATAATATTTAAAACCAGTAAACGTAAATGAAGATCTTCTTCAGACATAAAGGGTTTTAATTGAAAGTATGACTTTTCGTTAAAGTTAGTACATAAAGAAACAATCAAGTCATAACCAATAGGCTCAAAATAAGTAATTAATTCTTCTTTAACATCATCTCTCATCAACTTAATCAATTGATCATCTGGTGAAATATTTTCCATATAAAATCGTGAATAATGATGAATAAACCAATTAATGAAACAATATGAGGAAACTCGCTTTGTAGCACATTCTTTAATTAGATCTCGTAGTTTATCACTACTAAGATTTGATGAAAGTATATCATCAATACGTTTAAATTCATTACAACATTCAAATAGAGGCGTTGGTAAGATAACATAGTGTCGAGCATCTTGTGTTCGTTGATTAAATGGTTGATTTATCATAAAATTAATCCAACTTACATTTCTATTACGAAATATTTTGCATAATTCATAGAATGTCATATTATATTGTTGACAAAGTTGTTTAATAATAAATATTTTGAGAGTCGTATAAAACTTAAAACCATCTCGAATAAGTAGATTGTTTACATCTTCCATTATTTTGTCTTTAATATCATGTTTGAGAGCATAAACATAAAACTGAGTATAACATCGAAGCCATGCAATTAAACCGATCACTTTTAGTTTTTCATCAGTATCTATATGTACCATATCGTCTAAATTTCTTTTGAAATGATTAAAGTCCTGTGTAAGTATTGTAATCCATTGTTGTCTATTATCTTCATTGAATTGAGATTCATAATTTTCATTCAATATCAGTTCCATATAAATTCGTGTGGTAATTAAAACTTCAATTTTTTGTGTTGAATCATTTAATTTATATAAATACTGATTGATTTGTGTATATTCATCGTTTTGTGGTATTCGACCATTATGTTTCTTGATTGTGGATGATAGTTCAAGACATCCATTGATAATCGTAAAAATTTTAGCTGAATATTTCCATAGATTGCAATCATGATCGTGAATAAACTTCAGAATATCACCACATTTATCATTGTTTTCAATAAACCAATTTCTTACAAGTTCAGTTTCAAGTTTCATTAATGTTTCATGAATAATGGTATCATTTGCAGTTGATTGTTGCTGATGTATAACTTTATTTAAATATAAAATAAAGTTATGGATTTGATCAAGTTTCTCGAATGAATTACAGAAATCATTATAACGATAAACTTCTTTGAATACAATCAGAGATCGATCAATTGGAAACAAATCTGATATGCAAGATGCTAAATGAAATAATGAATGAAATTTTTCTATATTGATAATTTCATAATGATCATAATGACTCAGTGTATATATTCTCTGTATGAGAAGACCATATATTGTTAATAAATATTCCATATTATTGATACGATCAATCGTAGTTGGAGAGACGAGTAGTTCAATTAAATTCATTAAACATGTTTCAATAAATGGATTACTTTCATCGTTGAATTCGAGTCTGTTATCTGATGTTGATTTTGGTGGAATCTGATAAATATTTGTTTCTTCTAAGACGAGATAATATAAATCAGTATTATTTCGAATGATTTTCTCTTGATGATCATTCGAAATGATAAATTGTTGATTTAAAATATCAAAAACATGATCTTCATCACTAATCAATGGTATACCTATTTCAAATAATCGCATTATTTCAAATAATTCTTCATAATCAATTAGTAAATGTTTAAGTCGATGTTTCATAGTCCCTGCTATTTTCGATGTTAATAAACGTTGTATAAATGATGTCGATAATTGATGAATATTAGCTTCATTTCGTGCTAATGTAAGTTGATCATGATAGTAATGATCGAATAAATTTGAATCATCAAGAATTTTATTGATAAATTCTCCATAAATACTTCTACTAATTAATTGTTTCCAAGCAAAATCTACTATATTTTCATCATTATTTTGATAATATTGTGCAATATATATACGTATTTGACGAATAATTTCATATTCATCTGTTGCGCATGGTAAACGTAAATCAAAAATAAGTGAAATTTCAATATTTGTTTGATTGATTGATGACATATCGATTGTTTTATTTATTTTAATCCAACTATCAAACCAAATTGGAAGTAATTTTTTATAAAGTTCTTCATCGGAATTATTTAAAAATATATAAGAATCTATCAATGAATGTTTTTCTATATGTGCAATTAATAATGACAAATAATTATCAAGAAAAAATATAATTAATTTTATTAATGCATCATTAAATGAACGACATGAACCAATAATTATTTCATTTGTTAATAAATCTTTTCGCCAATCATTGAATTGAGATTGATTAGAATTATATCGAGCATTTTCAATTATTTTTAATAATTGGTTTTTAATTAATAAACGTAATGATAAACTATCATTATCATTTTTAGCAATTTGTAAAGTTACTTGTTGAATTATTGATTCACGACGTTCATTAATTTTACTTTCAAATTGCTTATTTATTACATGATAACGAAATTTAATAAAACATCGATTAATAAGATCATCAAATGTACTTTCGAAATTTAGAAAATCTAAATGAATGATAAGATCTCGATATGATAGATTCATGAGAATATTTCGAGGAATTATTTTATGTTCTTGAAGATTTTCAATCATTATAGTTGACCATCCATTGAAGAAAACATCATTATGCACTTGATTTAACATATTACGTTGTAAATGAAATATAAGACATATACTATGATGTTCATCAATAATATTTTCATTGAGTAAAATATGTTTAAGCATTGAAATATGTTCATGTTCTTGGTGATAATCAACACGTATAAATAATAAACGAGCCTGTTTCATTTGATAATGCATTGCAATTTTTTGTTTCAATTCTAATTCAGTTTTGAAATAACTGAATTTAATTTCATCTAAACAAATGTTATAATTTTTTATTTGATTATAATTAATGGTTTCACATATTGAAGTATATGTATAAATGAGTAACTTTGGAATTTTTTCTTTCTCTAATATTTGATTAATAAACGATGAAAAACATATATCAGCATGAATTTCATAATATCGTTGAATAATATCATTTGTATGATTTGTTTGAGATTTTAACGATAAAAGAAGAGGAAAATCAAATGAACTAGTACGAATCATTTGATCTTGACAATATTTAATTATTTTTTGAAAATGTTCATTTTCTTGATTAATATTATAATCATAAGGAATCATTAAATGATCGTATGCATCAGTAATTAAATTGATAATATAATCATTATTAAATTCAATAAAAAGATTTTTTTGACAAGGAAAATTATGATGTGGTTTATTCGATAATAATTCATTAATCCATTTATTTAATAGAGATACAATAAGTTTTTGACGTTCATAAATCAATGTATCCATATCAATGAAATGTTTTTCAAAACGATTTAGAAATGGTGGATCATATTTATCAAGATCTTGATTTTTAATAAATACTATACAAAAAAAGTTATCATGAATTATACAACGTGGATGATAAAGAGAACCAAGTGCAATACGACAAAATTTTTTTTGTGCTGAAATAGAAAAATTTTGATTAAATAAATCATAAAGATTATCATATAAATGACCTAATCCTCGTATGAATAATATTATATTTTTTTCTGCATAAAGTATAATATCCATTAATACTCGAATATTATATTGTTCAGTATAAGTTTTATTTGAAAGTAAATCTCCGACAAGAGTACTTCCAATCAAAGTATGAGTTTGTATTGATGGATATTTAATATTAATGTATTGTTGAATATAATCAAAACTACTTTCATTATCACCAATCAACATAAGAAATCGTCCAGTACGTAATGAAACACTTTGAGTAATTAATTGATCAAATGTTGGAGATGAATAACGTTCAACTAAATGATTTTGTTGTATATGTTCACAAAATTTCGACCACATAAATTTAGCACCATCAATAATACCATCAAAATTAATTGTTAATTGATAAAGAATAATTTCATTTAGATTTCTTTGTTCAGGTTTCTTGTGAAGTATGTCTTGTACGATGCCTCTAATCAATGAATAATAGTCACGTAATCCAAAGTAATATTGATTTTTATGTTGTTTTAAATGAATACACATTTCCATATAAGAATTAGCAAGACCTTCAACAATAGAATTATCTAATGGAATAGCTTGATTATTATTTGACAACATTGATTGTGATAGAGCTATAGCTGTAGTTTTTAAATCATCGAAATCTGGATCGGGACAACATAGATAAATAGCACGATTCATTTTTGATGCATCAAGACGCCAATTTGATAAACCAACAAATCCATGTCGACATTTTTCTATTTCAAGTTCACTATGTAAAACTTTCAATGGATTATGTGGTGAAAGTTCAGCAAGACCTATTTCATCAAAAACAATTACTGGCATTAATTCAATATTACTATTTGCTTCTATATATCTGTCGGCTCTTGCAAAAACTTGAATAACACTTTCTGAAGTACAATTTTGAGAACCTTGATAAGAAACAGCAATTAATTCATGTAATTTTTTAAAAAATGAATCATTTGAGTTTTTTCCTTTCAGATTACTAATAACAATTTGTACAGCTAATGTTTTGCTTGAACCAGGTTTACCACATAAAATAACAGGTATTCGATTAAGAATACATGTGAAAAGAACAAAAATATTATCAGTAAGTGCACGATTTTGAGCTGTACCTTTTGGCAAATCCATTCTCTTAATTAAAGACATTTTTTCTTTGTGTAATATTTTATTTAGAGCATCGCATGATATATTTGGTTTTAAATTTTTGATAAATATTTCTATTTTACTCAGATACTCTTGACGTTTTATTGATGAATTAAGACGAAAGTAATAACAGAGAAATAAAGCAATCAAACTGGCATGTTCAATTCTATTTATGGAGAATGCAAAGAGAACTTGACCATCTTCATTTGAAATGGGAAATTTATAACACCAATTATAGAAACGACAAAATCGAACTACATCTCGTAATGATACACTACTTACGTCTTCATATTCACGATAAAACTTGTGAGATTCAACTATTAAAGTTACTATGCAATGAAACCAATTATGGTCAGTTGTAAGATTTTCACATGCATTTACTATTGCTTGTACATAACTCTTTTCTGTAATCTCATCAAGATAACCATAATCCCAGATATATTCAAGCATTGTTTCTGGAATTGTTACTACAGAATAAAGTGATGATGGATTTAAAGTATTTATCTGTCGAAGAATTTCATAATGATGTTTTTTAATACCAATATCATCACCAGTTTCTTTTTGGTTGTTCTTGCATCGTTGAGGATTGCAAGCACCCAAGAAAATCATATTTTTTGGTAATGTTTTACCAAGAAATGATTTTTCGCAAACAATTTCTTTCAATAGTCCAATATTAGGAGTCGTATTGAATTCATCAAGAAAAACCCACAGTCGTTTGTTTGGATTTTCTTCTGAACATTTATGTGCTTTTCTCAAAAGTTCACGCATTGTTTCATTTATTTTTTCACTTGTTATACCAGCATGAATATGAAACACAGCTATTTCATCATCGAGAATTTTTTGACATAAAAATTGAATCAATGCAGTCTTTCCACATCCTACAATTAAAGAAAGTTGTTTATGCTTAAATATCCTAAGTAGCAAAGATTATTGAATAGATTCAACAAAGTTATCAATAAATACCAATCTTACCTGTTTCACCCATTATTAATACAGGTAAACCACTCTGAATACGCAAGTATATTAATAACATTTTTACATAATTGTCAGCGGTTATTATGTATTCTGATTCAAGTATTTTTGCTACTTTTTTCTGAAAATCTTCGATATCTTTATGATTTAATGAACTTGGTCGAATAAGAATATCTTTTGTTGAACAAAATGTACATTGTTGTTCTGTATACTCATATTGCTTAAAACATTTCTGACAAATTGATTTTTCACTGAAATATTTTGTTGATAGTAAAGTAAGTCTAAGAAAGAATTGTTCATGTGTCATTGTATTATGGTCAACCAAGAACTCTTGCAATTGCTGTTCTACTGTTTTTATTGGTGATTCAATTTCTTCAGCATTATTTTTTGCAAAGAGATTGTGGAAGAATGAATAAAATGTTTGTTGTATTACGCTTGTTTTGGCATGTCTTTCATTAATCAGTTGGTAATACAAACGAAATGCATCGAATAATGATGAAGGTATATCATTTTTTGTTTTATAGACAAACAATGGATCATTGGTAGTAGTAAAAATAACTGTGAATGGTTGTATTGTGTCCCATCGTATGATAGCATCACTAAATGGAACGATAATCTTATTATCGTGCATTGAACGTTGATTTTTACGAACTGTTTCGACACTTAGCGATGTAAATTGATCAGAAGAGTTAAGTAAACTTTTAAGGATATCTATTCGTAATGATGAATGATATTCAGGATCAACAAGAAAATGGCCACATTGTGAAAAACCTGAAAATAATGTGTAGTATATTGACAAGAAAATGGATAATTGTGTCCATGAAATAAATTGAACATTTTTCTTTGAAAGAAAATATTTCTGTAAAAGACGAATACAAGTTAGTTGATCGAGAATCTCTGTATTCTGTTCTGTTATATCTTTTACAATGATTTGTTCATTTTCTATAGACTGAAGATAATTAGCAACGAATTGTATAGTTGATGAATTATTAACATTCAATTCATTCCAATCCATAGAATCGATATGTTTTATTTTCATATACTTGAATATAACAATATCATCTTTTAAGTTGGTTAAATACAATGATGAATCAAGTTCAATATAAATTGGTATATTACTCGATATATGTAAAGGTATTTGTCGAAGTCGAAAACAACGAAAAAGTATAAAACAATATAGAAATTCATTGAGTTGTTGAACATCTTCAACTGCACTTATGTCAATATGAATAACTATTGTTGATGATTCCAATTGAATTTCTTTATTATAAAGTCGTTCCACTAATGTATCAATGTCTATGTCGCCACTAATAGGAAACTTAATACATTTTTTATTAAATTGAACACTTGCATTTCGTATATAAGTTGATTTACCGAGACCTGCTATTGTTGATGTAACCAATAAAGAATGATCACTAATAATTGGTTGAATGATATTTAATAGATTTGCTTCACTAAGCATATCTTGATCGCGAATAATCTTTATCATTCGATGTGTTCTTATACTATTAATAATATGCAATTGAGAAATGGGCACTGTTGTAATCATGCTTAGAAGAAAAAAATGTTTTGGATTTCGTTCGATTAATTGATTTAAAAGTTGTGCAAATTTATCTTGAACTACTAATGATAATAATTCAGGTCGAATAAGTTGATGTAATGTTTGCGAATAAAAACAACGATAAATAAATGCTCGTATTTCTATCCAATTTGTATTCTTTGTACAATAGAACAATTGATTAGCAATAATTGATATATTGTTCAGATGAAAAAGAGAATAAATAGCACGTAAAATTCCATTGTTTGATGTTTCAACTAAAAATACTTGTTTATTTTTTTGATCAGTGTCTTGAATAGAAAAATTTTTACTGACACATTGACTATTAAGAATCTGAGCCATATTCTTTAGACGATCATTGGGTGTTATACTTCTCATGGGTAATAATTCTGATTGAATATTTTTTGGATCAATGCCGATAAATTTAAGTAAATGATATCCTGGATTATTACTTGCTGTTGCTGTTTGTTTATATAACGAGTTTTCTACTAACCAGATTTGTTGGTAAGAAAAGTAAGTTAACTCAATACATTTTTCGTACATAATACAAAGTTGTTGTTCCCAATCAACGAGTTGTGCTGTCAAACTCGATTTAAATTTGTCAAGTTCATTATAATTACCGTCTCTACATGTGAACTTTCGTTTAGATAGAGGATATTCTTGTATAAACGGATAACCAGCAATATTAAGTGACTTGAAATTTTCTAATATAGTCTCAAGAGTTTCTACGAAAGAAACAAATGATCGTAATTGCTGAATATTGTCATCGGTATAAGTTTTTAGATTACTAAATTTGTTGCTTCCATATTGAATGAGACGTGCTCGATCGCGAAGCTCACTAAGATCATCAAAACATATTGGTTCCCAATCGTTATTCATGATGTGTACATCGAACTGATATTGATTACCATGAATTGTTTCTTTTAATTGATGAACACAAAAGCAAAAATATGAATTTTGCATTATATCCAAAATACGTCTTCGTTTTGATTGTTCCTTATTTTTGGATCCCATACATATACGATGTATGCTAGATAAACATTTCGAACAAGATTCATAATTATTTAGAATATGTTGAAATTCAGTCTCATTCGATACTTTTTCAAAACAATTAATAATATCATTGAATTTAAGACACTTTTTCTTACGAATAGAATCAATCATGATATCTATTTGATGATGAAATCGTTTAAGTAATACAAAGTCTAATATCGTTTTCGTATTAATTAATGTTTCATCCCAGTCATTGACTATTTCAAGTAAATTATCAACATCAGTTGCAGTGAGTGAATATAAAAAAAGTAAAAGTTCTTCTGATAAACTCCATTGAGCAATGAATTTAAGCATTGATTTAGTGAATTTTTCTTCATAATGAGCACAATACATCTGATATGCTACTCTACAAGTTTCAATTGATGTTTGACTGTCAATATCTAGTATATTTTGTAAAATAGATTGTTGCTCAGTAAGTGTAATATTATAGTGTTGTGATAAATTGATACAGCCTCTACATATATGATTAATATGTTCATAATTTTTCCAATACTCAAGTAATTTTTCAAGATATGAAGCAGTATAATCATCGACTAGCACTTTGAATATATTAAATTCATGATCTATATATTTCTTGTCAGGAAATAATTGTTTCAATTGAGAAAATAACGGTTGTTTTGTGTCAGTATGGAAAACTTTAAGATAAGAGGTAAGCTGATCAAGTATTTTTGTGGCTTGTGTTAGTAACATAAGACAAGTTATTTCTTGTTCATTGTTAACAGCGTTGTCTTTTAGTTCTATGTAAAAATAATAGTAAAGAAAGAGTTTTCTAGATATTTATTATTGATAATAAATGAATAAATTTACTTTGAAATTCTGAATCATGTTTGAGAAAATTTTGCCAAACATGTGATGAATACACTGGATTAAGATGATCGGCAAATGGCGTAAGATTTTCAATTTCTTTTGGTACTTCGATAGAATGAACTTTTTCTTCATTACGATATGTTCCCATTTTTTCAAGAAGATTATCATAGAATTTCTTATCACATGCTTCTTGACAATAGTTATTTAAACAAGATGTTATATCTTCTTTGATTGCCAATATCATTTGCATTTTTCTGTTTGTCTCATCAATTAACTGTTCAAAACGAATTGTTTTTCCTGCATGCTCTCCAACCACATTCCATATATCACAAGCAATTTGTCTTTGATCATTCTTAAGTTTATTCCAAGTTTCTGTATCAGCAACTTTAAAATCGTCTTTTTCCCATTCTTCCCACAAAAGTATTAATTGTTCGATAACTTTTATATACAGAGATGGTGTCCTAACAGAATATCTAAATAGAATGACGTAAGTAGATGTGAAAGTAGTAGGTTCATTGAACGTATCATGTAGTAAATCATCCTTGGTAATTTTAATTTCATCACATATTATTTGAATTAAGTCATGTACTAAAAGACTTTGATTAGAATATTTTTCATGAAGTTCAATCAATTTGGAAAATAAACTATCATCGTCTGTTAATTTCTTGAATAGCTTCTGTTGCTCACCAATTAAATATTTATTATAGAATTCATCTTTAAACCGCATACGAAAGCTTTCATTTTGCACACCTAAGAGGCCATCTTCAATTACACGAAAAATATTGTCTACAAAAAAATATGTTTAATACCAAAAAGAAAAATAAATTTATAATATTTACTTTGCTTCAAGCAGAGATCGATTATATCATCAATAAAATATAGACGAAACCAATTTTTATCGATTGATATTTCTAAAGCATGAAGTAGTTCATCCAGCGTCTTTAAGACGCTCATAAATTTTGGAAAATCACTCTCAAAACAGTTTCTCCAAAATCTAAGTAATTTTTTGTATTGTTCATGATTGTCACCATTGCATTCTCGACTGTTTGCCAAGAAACATTTAAACCATTTGATATAGTATTCATGCGAGTTATTCTTCGTTAACGATTTAAGTAATAAATCATCTGTTCTAATATAATCCAAAAGAGAGCATTTCGATTTCGAACCAAGAATGTAACTGATATCTTCTAAATGCTCGATGTTGATATTGAATGAATTAAAATATTCAGTTATTTTACGTTTCAATTTTTCATGACTTTCAATTATTCGTTGAATTTTAATAAAAACAAGCTTAGTAGTTTCATGTTCATGCACTAGATCGGATTGTAGAAATTTTATTAGAAATATAATGCTCTGGAGATCAACTAAATAAAAACTTATAAATAATATTAGATTATTTGATGATCTTACCATCTAAAAGATCAAAGTAAATGAGTCTTTCAAACTCTTCAGGGATCTTTTCGTTGAAATGTTTGCTGTCTGCATATATAGCCGAAACTTTCGTAATAAACATAATATACGTTTCAAATGAGTTCGTTAAACATACATCTTGCAGCCTAATCATATCTGGATGCACCAATGTAAAAAGATCAGTCCAAATAGCATTTACATAGATAGGTTGATTCAACTTATAAAGTTGCGCAAGTATTTCATTGGCAATATCTTGACGTTGTTTCTCATGCGAGATTTGATGAAGAAATTCAAGTTTATTATTATTAGAATTATTAGCTGTTTGATATAACAATTCGATGCATACGAGTATTGCAAGACCACTTCTAAACAAAGGCTGTTCGTCGTTTTTTATCTCATTAAGCAGACTATCGAATTGTTGTCGAACATTTAACATGATTTTTGTTGCAAATTTGTTGGCGTCTGCATCATACCGAATAAAATTTTCTTCTTTGATAAGTAAAAGTCCAATCATACGTAGAATAATTTTCAAAGTGATAAGAAGAGTCTCTAAATCTGTCAATATATTATCTATATATGAGTTACACGTCTGGAAAAAACTCTTATAATTTGTTTTATCAAATATACGATTGTTATTTTCAAGATTGACTTGAAACTGATGTGCCAGAATGTCAAATATATGATATTCATGATTGAAAAGAAGATAATAAGTGAACAAGCAAAGATCATCAAAATAATTTGCACTAAGCCCTAGAAAAATAATACTCAATATGTATTAATGATAGATTATAAATTCTCACCTGGTGGTTCCATGTTAGCCTTTTTGGAAAAATGAATATCAAAAAGGAAATGGTGAGAATCCTCAAAATTGCTGGGTAATGTATGTTCTTGGCTAAATTTTTCTTGATGTTGAAACTTAACAGTTTTAATAAAAGGACCAGGTCGAGAAATGATAAGTTCATATTTATCAACGCATTTAAAACTATTCTCATGGAAAACATATCTTTGTTTACTTTCGTCTATTTTTATAATAAGATTGAGTTTATAAATAAATGGAACACATCTATCTTTGCTACAAAGTTGTTGTTCGCCATTCAGTGTGAATGTAATTTTATTACCAAAGTCTGCTATTAACTCGAATTCATCTTCCGCTTCGTGCATACGGACACAATGTAAATGTATTTCGTGAGGTTCCAGTATAGAATAAGTTGCTGCATGAAGTACATTCTTGTCATTGCGATTTTTTCCACTTGTGGACATCCGACGATCGATAATATGCGTAGTTTGAATTAAGTCACCGGTAGGTTTTTGTTTTATGTACTTATCAGGATGCAAGAAGAAAAATACGAATGATAAGATTTTAGATGTGTTCTTTACACTGATGAATGTCGTCAGTATACGTTTGTTTGTGATTTTGCTGTTGTTTTTGTTGCATGCGTAAGTATTCACATGGATTTTTGTATGCATTCATAGTTGTTCGAGTATACGAACGCGAACGATGACGTGGCATACAGAGAAAAAGTAACAATAGATTTGTGCCATGTCACATGGTTTGATAAAATAAGGTGAGAATAACTGAATTGAGAAAGAGAAAAAAAGAAAGAATATTACAGGAACATAAAAAAACAACATACAAGAGAAAATAAGAAGGGTATGGTGGAAAAAGGTAGAAAGGAAAAATACAGAAAAGCGACATGTCGAAGCAAAAGATATTAAAAAAATACAAAATCATTAACTTTAGAATGAAAATAGTCAATCAGTTTTTTTTTCTGATTCAATTAGATTAGTTTTTAAAAAAACATCATTTATAACCGTATGTACCGTGGCATCACATTCACCATGCTCACATCGACAGTATTTTGTAGCGATGACCGTTTTATTCAGCTCAAATACGGAATTATCAATGGCAAGCATTGGTTTTCTTCTTTGTGATAGGATAAAACACATTGTGTTTGAAGAAAAAATCATGTTATTTAGAGATACGCACAAAAAATGAAAATAACTGCTGTAATATTGCACTAGTCAACATCAAAATCTATAAAATAAAATATATAATAATTGTTCTTTAATTAAATAAGTTCATATAATTTATTTTGTTCGTTGATCATGAACTTTAATTTAGAAACAAATCAAAGAGAAGGGGTAATGTGTAGGCATCAATTGAAGGAAAGTTAGTGATAATAAGATCAATAGAATGATTGATTGTTGGAAAAAATTGATTGAAGTAAAGAATTAATCATGATATTCTAAGCATTTCATTTTGGAATATAAAAGTGTTCTAAATTGTAATGCATCGGGAATTATAAGCTTTGTATTCTACTGGCAATTTGTACTATTCTGAACATCAGTACTTTTTTTAACAAAATGAAAAAAACAGAAACATGTTGTCAAGTGAAATGTTAATCCATTGTTTGAAGAAAAACTATTGTAATCAGATTAAATGGATATTATTCAATGTGAAAGACAATTATATTCGTGCAGTTTTATTTACTGCTTGATGTTACGCTTGGAAGCGCCTACATAGGGGCATGTAAAGATAATTTAGAATCATAGCAAGAAAGAAACCAGATTAACGTGAGTACAATTTCATTGATGTGACGGTAGGATCCAATATGATGCTTTGAATAAAATGAAGAAGAAAAAGGGTGTGGGTGTGGGTTAGAGTCCTGCACGGGTACGACTTTTCATACCCGAACCCGACCCGATATTTTTTTAAACCCGACATTCTACCCGACCCGACAAGTACAACTCGATAGCCGATCCGACCCGAGAAATAAAATTGTTTTTTTTTTAGTAAATGGATTACTTTATTTATTTCAATCTTTATCACGTAAAAGAATACAAAGTTCATGAAAATAACAAAACGCATGGAAATCTATAGTCATAACAAAACTAAATAGTACAATCGAATATACTATCATGTTCAAGTTTAACTACTGTAATAGTTACAATAAATATTAAGCACAAAAAGATGCAAACACCACAGTTAAATTATATATGTATACAAATAAATTAAAAGTTTCGTAAAAACATGAGTGAATCAAGTGAATCTGGTGATAGTTGTTGACGCCGAGCCTCGAGAATTCGACCTGTTGTACTGAAAATTCTTTCTTATGGTGCAGAACTTGCAGGTATAGCCAAAAGTGAGCATTCCAGTTGAGACAAACTACAAAAAACCAGAATTCTAATGTTTTATTTAATTTTCTCTATTCATACAAGAAAAGCAAAAGTCCTTAAAATGAGCTTACTTTCTGTATATAGAAGAATGGTTCTGCCACCATCGTAAGAGTGATTCACCCTTTGGATATAAGATTTTGGCTTTAATATAATCAGATACTTCATCAACGGGTTCATTGTCATCATCATCCGATGATGAGTTAATATAACCATTAAATGATTTAAGAACATCATTGACTGTATCAATTTTAATTCGCTTTGAATACTTCTTATTGATAGATATGTGAGATGATCCTTTTGGATCGTTATGGGGTGTGGGTGTGTGTGTGGGTGTGGGTGTGTGAGCGTGGGTGTGGGTGTGGGTGTGTCTTCTTTTCTGTCACACCCACACCCAGACCCACACCCACACTCACACCCACACCAACACCCACACCCCACACCCCCACATCCCCACACCCACCCACACCCACACCCTCTAGTGGCGCCAATACAGATAAACAAAGTTTCGATGATTCACAAGGTAAACAAAATCTATAAATTGATAAACTTTATTTGTTTTTCTGTAATTATAGGAAATACAGGTGAACCTGTAAAGAACGAACCATCCGTATGTCTGAGCTATTCTTGTGATTCACAAGTAGTTCACATGCAGATAGAATGGATAGGCACAACATCACAGTTTGATATTGCTCATCTCTCAATCGATTATAAAACAATTGAAGAAAATGATTTTAGCTGGAAATTGCAGATCGACAGTATTGATAAAGCACAAGAAGAGCTCAAGAATCCCAAGGACTTGGAAGAATTCAATGATGCTTTAAGTAAGTTTCAGTTATTTTTGCATTAAAATAATAGAATTTTCCGATGTTTTAGACTATGTTTTATCAGTTATTAATCCACCACCAATACCTCAACATCATGCAACTNTCAATATCTTAATTATAAGCTAAGAGAGTGATCACTCACTTTTCAATAAAAAACATCTCGACAATATCAAAAAAAAAACTTGTTTTAGTTCTATCTCAATATATTTACCTCTTGTCTTAACGAATGTTTTCGAAATTCTCCTATTTTTGTGAATGACATCTAATCGTGAAGCTTCATGGTGGAGTCTTGAAAATGACTCCATATATACAACTTTGAGCGCTCTATCTAATGGTGGTGTCGACATTTTTGTAACATGTTTGATTAAAATAAAACAATGGATTTTTGGGGAGGATTTTTGCTAAAATTTTGGGTGTTTCAGCCCACTTTCCAGCCAAACCGCACGCTCGAAATCAAAATAAAATATAGATTCTTACACAACTCGACGAGTTCTACAAAACTAACATACGAAGAGCTTGTCGACTGAAAGTCGATGTAAATTTGGCAGAGCCTGCGTGAAAGCACCCTGTATAAAATGAACGACGTTGATCATAATCGATATGTTTCATTTGAACTCAATCGACGTCTAATTTTTTATTCAAATCTTATTTTTATTTTCTCAACTTAAACATCAAAGTTCGTCGTTTCGTGTCGTGATTATATTCACAAGGAGAATTTCGAAAACATTCGTTAAGACAAGAGGTAAATATATTGAGATAGAACTAAAACAAGTTTTTTTTTTGATATTGTCGAGATGTTTTTTATTGAAAAGTGAGTGATCACTCTCTTAGCTTATAATTAAGATATTGATTAGTTGAGTTTATTATAGATAATCAATAACAATAAGTTTTCGATAATCTCATTGATCAAAATATCAGATTTTAGAGTTGAGCAACAAAAAAAGCGTTTAATGAAAAACTTTCAATAGACTGAAAACAGACAACCAATATAACACTATTTTTGATAAAACTTTTTTGTTTTTTAAAATAAATCATTTTCAAAAGTGACTAGAATACTTCTTAAATAAGTTAAACTTAAAAAAATAAAGAATTTTTATCAATAATACACTATATTTATATGCAGAATGGAAAATTTCATAATTATTCGTTTATTTATTTAAATGTCTTATTAATTTTCTCAGTTTATCATTAACTAGTAAAAAATGATCGATATATTTAATGTTCGATTGTTATGTTTCATATTGAACTAGATATAAATTAATTTCTTATTAGGATTTTAGTTAAATTATTAATTTATGGATAATTTAAAATTGATTTTCGATAAGTTTCAATAAATAGTGTTGAATTTAAAAATAAATCTGTTTATCTGTGTATCTCGTTGTTTGGAAGTCTTTTTTACTGATCAGATATCAACATAGATCTATTGTCTTTAGATAATGATTTACTAACGATATAATGATTACTATCTAATACAAGAGAGGGAGAGAAAATTTCGATCGATCAATTTTCTTTTAATGATTTATCTTAAATAAAAAAGACTTAGGAAATAAATAAATTGAATTATTTGAATAAGAATTATTTAAAATATGAATATCTTTGTTTGATTGTTTTTATAATAAAATGTCTTTATTGGTTATTATATTTATTTAAAAAAGAATAAAAAATAAATAAAAATAAATATGTTTATCTTGTTAGTATTTATTTATGTTGTTGTTATTCTAACAAGTAAATAAATGGAAATAGCTAATGCTGTTAAAGCAAATAATCCAATAATAATAGCAATTATAATAATATATCCATTTATAGACATTTTATCATTTCTATTATCTTGATTTGAATTTCTTCTTAAATTATCATATAAACCATAATCATAATTGTTTGGATAAACATAGTTCGAATAAGAATTTCTTCGAATAATATCTCCACTATTACCTTTAAGTGGTTCATGATGAATACGGCTGCTATTTTAAATATAAATTTTTTTCATTATTATTTATTAAATAAACAAACAAACAAACTTTGTTCGACCATGTAAAGGATTTTCAATATTATTTGAAACAAATGATGGGCTAGACAATGGATTTTCTTGTTGATTTAATTCATTATTATTAATTATTTGTGTTCTTGTTGATAATGGAGGATAATTAACTGAACGATTTAACATCGTTGTTGGACTTGTATATGATCTTAAGGAATTATTCTCAATATATTGATTAGATTCATCATTTATTGGAATTTTCTTTAAAATAAACAAGTTTTTTCATTTATTATTTAATATTTAACAAAAAAAAAAACCTTCGATGGATATTGAGACGGAAGTATTCGTGGAACAACTGATACATAAGGAGATGGATATTGATCCATGGTTTTTTTTTTTTTTACTTTTACTTTATAGAAAAAGAAATAAAATTGAATAAAGAACTTTCTTTTTTTTTTCTTATGACTTTCTTATTTGTTTGTTATTGTCGATTTTATGAAAGAAGTTGAATCAGTGAGCTGCATCAAACTGAAAGAAACCTTAATAATATTCATCAGAACTCAATTCAATTCATTTTTAATCATACATAATATATTTATTAGTCATGAACAAAAAAAAAACAAATTTCTTTCATTTATGATTTATCTAAATTTATTTTATTTAAAGCATATGATGAAAGATTTAATCATATTATATTTAATTAAAATAAAAAACAAAACATCTTTATAGAAATATGATTTTAACCATCATTTTTTTTTTTTTATTTTACTGAAAAAAATCAAAACATATTGAGAAGAAGCAATAGAAATTTTGATAGTTTTTATTCTAGATCAAAGATATTGACCGACATCGATCGATAGCGGAAATTTATTTTCGGTAGCACTGAAAAAGTCTACAGTTTCTATCGATATTATTTTTCAACTAAAATAAATTAATTTATTCGAATAAAACTATTCGAGATGTTTAAAGGAAATGCCAATAACATAAGAATAATATATTCGACAGAAAAGATAAAATATATATTCCAACGAAGGATATGTATTCTCTATATCGATAAGAAGACTGAGTATTATCATATATTATCGATGTTCTATACAACGGAAGAAAAAGAAAAACACGAGTCAATCTATTTGTAGATTTGACCTCTGTTTTGTTTCCTTCTTCTATTTGTTACGATTACATTATTTTCTCGGTTTTATTTGTTAAAATACGTTTTTTTTCTTCTTAGATTAAAATGAAGTCAATATTGGTTATTTATGTATTATTTGTGCTAATAAATTGTTTGTTTCTCAATGTATTATCATTGGCTGAGGAAAAATTACAAGTAATGACAACAAAAAAGATTGAAAATTGTAGTAGACGATCAAAAGTTGGAGATACATTATATATGCAATATATAGTAAGTTAATTATTAATAATTGTTTAAATAATAAATAAAATATTTTTAGGGTCATTTACAATCTAATGGTGAAATATTTGATTCATCATATGATCGGGGTTATCCATTCGTTTTTAAAATTGGTTATGGACAAGCTATCAAAGGATGGGATCAAGGTTTAATCAAGTAATTATTTAATATTTGTTATTTTCTTTTTTTTCAAATAAATAAATTGAAAATGAAATTCTCGTATAGTATATGTGAAGGTGAACAACGTAAATTAATAATTCCTCCATCATATGCTTATGGAGATGTTGGTGCTGGTAATGTTATTCCACCTGGTGCTACTCTACTTATGGATGTTACATGTGAAAAAATCGAAACATTATAATTATCATTTATTTACATTTTAGTTTATTATCATTTTAAATAATTTGCATTTTTCTTATATTTGCCTTATTCTCTTTTTTTTTATATTATTATTATTATTATTATTATATTTAATTGTTAAACGATTCAAACAGTTGATTAATTAGAATTTTATAATAAAGAATTTCATTCAATATTTAATTTTGAAGTCTATTCTTCATCCAGCTACCAACCAATAATAGATAAATATAACTAAAAAGAATTTTCAATAGATGTCTACTATTATTGAGCTTATCTTTGAATAATTCAACAATTTCTTTTTATTGTCATCTTGGTCATTTTTTCCTTTTATATTTTCAAAATCATTGAAGATGAAATGTTGTCTAACTCACAATAAACAAACTATCCAAAAGGAAATTGTCTGTTGAATAAATAAATGATATATAACACGAAAAGATATCTTTTTATATAGGTGAAAAATTTTTATTTTTTATTCTGATGATCTGTACAATCATTAGAATGATGATCAAGGTAATAATAGTTTGGTTAGGTATATGTCAGTAAGGATTGATAGCGATCATCATTTTAGAATATCAAACAATCTATAGATAGAGATGCATCAAAGACATTCTTTCAACATGATTGGGGTAAGATCTCACACGCATCACCTCACTGAAAAATATGTTCTCATCATTTTATCGAATTCATTTCGAAGAACTGTTGAGGAAGTACTTAATAACAATGATAACATTGATGGAATTTTATGAAAAACAAATGGAGAAGAATTTATTTGTTAGATTAAATCTAACATTTCGTGCAGAATTTCAAGCATTATATTTTTATAAAAGAACAAGTGTTTTTGTTGAATGAGAAAAATCGAGGAGAAATGTAAAAAAATATTCTTCCATAGGTCTACATCAGTCATATGTGTTCAGCATTTATAAAACATGCAAATTTACATTTGTCTAGTTTAATATAATATAAACTAAGTTTATTATTTTATCTGATTGATAAATTGACTAAATAAGAATAAATATTTATTAAAGACTAATAAAGCAATAAATATTTTTTTTTAAGAAATAATATTAAATCTAAATGATTGATTGAGATAATCATAAACAATAAAGTATTTATATAATAAAAACAAAAAAACAGTAAGATTCATTCGATGATAATAGTCGAATATGATGATATTATTCTTGTTGTTATTATTATTATTAAATATTCCGAAAGAAATTTTCGGAATATATTGTGTTTATTCGGAAGAATCATTTGAATGGTCATTATATGATTTTAATTATGATAAATTTAAAGAAAAACTTGATCAATTTCCTGTTTATGATTATAATGTTGACATGTGTAGAGTTGAAATGGGCCTACGAAAATTGGTCGACGGGAAAACTAGTCGAGAAATTAATTTTAAAAAAAGAAAGACGAATTTCTCAACAAAAGCGACAACAGTGTGAAAAATAAATTAATATTAGTATATAAGCTATCACTGGTACTTAACCCTGGTTCATCAACCTTGGGTCCGTACGGACCTCAGACGAAAACAGTTCATATTAATGGTACACACCGTTGTTCTTCAGTATAATATAAATTGAAGCGAAAAAATGTAATCATTATACTTAGGGAACAATCGAGAGAGACTGATTGAATTTGAGCATTTTATAGGTTGACGGATCAGGGTTAAAATATTTGTCGTACTACCCTGTATAAGTAAAGCGAATCCCAACGTTTCTCCAGAACAGTTGGTTTTAAGCAGAAGAAAAAATGAAAATAAAAATGTGTGCGGATATTGCGATGGTTCCTCTTGAACCCCATCACAAACTAGAACTTACACTAGGTCTGATACTCACACCTGCACCCGTACCTTTGCCTGCGCTCGCACCTACACTGACAATCATACCACCCTTTCAAAATGCTTTTTTTTTAGTTCCATAGCTCTATCATAATTAATTTTGATATAATTTCATGAAAATACATGAATCTAACAATTTTAAATTTAAACGTAATTCTAGTTCATATACTACATTTATTAAGAAAAAAAAGCTCCGGTGTAGTGATTGACAGTTTACTAATGGTGTCTTTCGTTTTCTTCTTGTAATACTTTGATTGATTCGTCGCATTCGAAACTTTTATTTTTTTTATTTGGAATCTCTCGACTAATTTTCTTATCGACCAATTTTTGCTTTTCCAGCTGAAATATATATTGATTATAAATCTCAATAAGTTATAATTAGTTTTGGAGATCCATTTCGATAGAGTCAACTTGATTATGATGAAGAACGTTTAGATTTTTTAATTATGTTTAATAAAGATAATAATACAGAATCGGAATTTTATAATGTTTTAGAATATGCTTGTTATGATCAAGATCAATGTAATAAATTATTTGTTCATCATCATATTCATTGGCTTAAACAAGTTAATTATACTAATTTTCAAACACATTTAAGATCAATTCTTGTTAATAGTTATAATCATACAGGTTAACATTATTTTTCTTTTTTATACAAATTATATTTAGATAGACTTTATTTTAAATTTAATTTTTATATTATTTATAATAGAATTAAATTCAATCTTACAGATTATTCATATATTTAATAACATTTATTAGCCGAGATTTTCACGCATTTTCCTTTTAATTATTTCTTAAGAATTCTTTTTTTGTAAACTTTCGACAAAATAAAATTAAAAATGAATTTATTATATTTCATAATCTATATAATAGCCATTGTTAGTTGTTATATGGTTTGCTATATCAACATGAAAAATTGTTTGTTTCTGACGAGAGTTTTCGCCTTTTTTAACAATACTATTTTAATATATATATATATATTCAATTATGAATAAACAAACAATCGACATGCTTTCTATGATTTTATATTAAAAAGTAAAAAGCATAAAGAAAGCAGAAAAAAAAACAAGATGATTTTTAGGAGATTTTTTAATGAATTTCGTTTTCAAATATGTAAAGAACTTTTTTTAATGAAAAGTCGTCTGTAAATGTGTCGATATCTCTCTTTATTCACAAATTCATATTTTTTCAGAATACATTCTAAAAAAAGAAAAAGGTCTTTAAAAGCCTTGCGAAACTCAATAAATCATCTGATTGCTTTTAAAATAGTGTGTGTCATCAGTTGATTTTTTCAACTTTGCACATTTTTCTCGTTTGATAATTAGCAAGAAAGATCTTTATTATTTATTTTCATAATTATTATCTCTTTTGTTATCTAACAGTAAAATATATATGGTATATTGTCGTTATCAGACATTTAGAACATATTATCTATCTATATATATATATACAGGGTGATCAAAAAGTTCTCGGAACATTGATGTATCTATTTAGGGAAACGACATTTCATCTATCTTTCTATGCCATATATTCGAGGTAGTTGCTGTTATGTTCCATGGGAAATTGTATCCTTTTAACATACTCTTTAAATATTCCTTCGAATTAAACAATAGATATTGAATTAACTTCCTTGGTTATTGCTTGAATTCTGATAGTTTTTTTAGCCCTCAAAAGTTTGCAGAAGTTTGTAAGTGGTGAACAGATTTTATGTGATACCATTAGCGGTTATCAGACATAGATGTGCTATCGCAATATTGGATGAGAAACATTATTGAAACTTAGAGCAACAAGAGAAACTCGTCCTCTAAGTGACATTCACTAACAAATATACCAAAAAAACAATAATATGTGTCAACCATTTAAGAACATTCGAATCCTTATTTGATATCTAGTGATTTGCATAAGGACTAGTAATTCTATCTATATTAGTGATAAATGTTTAAATTGACAAATAAAAAAATTATCGCACAAAAATGTATCATCATGGGCCAGTGCGAGCAGTTTCCATCATTTTTTTTTATTGAGCAACATGCAAAATAATGCTGTTATTTACTTAAAAGTAAGAGGAATGAAGTTAAGGATCGCTAAGAGTACTCATTTTAGACTAAGCTTTCAGGCTGTTAGTCGTTGAGATGTATTCAAGACAGACTAGATAATCAGAAGCTACAACAATTCAGCAAAAGGTAATAATCAAGGAGATCAATTCAATATCTATTGTTTACTTCAAAAGGATATCTAAAGAGTGAGCTAAAACCAGTCATGTCAAGTTATCATATAAACGGGTCTCGGATTGCTAGTGTCAAAGAATATAGTAGGCTTTTGAAAAGAAAACTAACATTTGATTAAAGGTAATTTTGCATGCTGAGTTCGAATATGACATTATATTGGTTACTTGCAATCTATCTGAACATGTTTTTCAGTCAGGAATTATTAAAGCACTACAATAGTTCGTGCCTGCGAAACATGTTCAGATTGATTGAAAGCAACCAATCTAATGATATATTCGGACTCAGCATGCAAAATTACCTTTAGTCGAAAAGCCCATAATATTCTTTTACACTACCAGTACGAAGCCCATTTATATGGTAACTTGACATGATTGTGTCTTTGTTAATATTGAAATGTGAGCTTTGATATTTTGATCATAAATAGTACCTATAGGAATATAGTTAGAAAAAAATTTAAGCAAAATCTCATTTGTAGTTTTTGAGAAGATTGCCTAGAAGGGCCGGAATTTTTCGAAGATTCCGACCTTTCTCTAAGTCATATCTCGAAAATAATAGATTCGATATGATTCGGGTTAGTGACACTAACATGGATAGGTTTTCTACATTTGAACAATAAAAAGATTTCTATAACGGTCATGCTGAGCTGATAGTAACCATACGAAATTTCTATATAACTATGAAACTTTCCTATTTTTGTGAATGACATCCAATCATGAAACTGCATGATAGAGTCTTGAAAATTGCTTCATATATACAACTTTGAGCGCTCTATCCTATGGTGGCATAAGAAATTTTGTAACATGTTTGATTAAAATAACACAGAGAATTTTCGGGGGGAATTCTTTGCTAAAAATCAGGTGTTTCAGCCCGGTTTCCAGCCAAACCGCACGCTCGAAACTAAAACAAAATATAGATTCTTACGCAACTCGACGATTTCTACAAAGCTAGTATACTAAGAACTTGTCGGCTGAAAGTTGATGTAACTTTGGGAGACCCTGCGTAGAAGCACCCATAATAGTTTCATTTTGTTTCCATTATTATCATTCCATCTATTCGATTATTCATAGATAATCGAAATCACAGTATTACTTGTAATACTTTTTTGTCTTTTCATTGAATGACTTTGGAATTTTTAATGAAAATTAGATTTAGCGCATTATTTTCATTTTACTTTTCTAGTTGAGTCGCCGAATTTTTCCAAGATTCTGGACTATTGAAAAGCGTTTCTGTTTTCAATGAAAAATTGTTTTAATCGATGACTTTAGTGTGAAATATATCATGAAACAGCAATTTTTTTTTTATAAAACTACGTGATGAAAAATGATTGATTTAAAGTTTATCTGTAGATTTGTTCATACATGTATCGTTTTTACGAAAAATAGAACAGGTAATGACAAGAAAGATATCTTGCATTGATTTTCACAACGCAAATTGTTAATTTTATAACTCTAAATACTTACTACCTTACAATGGTACAACTTAAGATGACCTGTACAAAAGTTTAATACGTAGTTCTTCGAAGGATAATGAATCTGAAATTTGGAAAAAGTCAAAATAAATTCTTTCACGTAAGGCTGTTGAAGTCTTAAGGTGGCAAAAAAACAGCACCATTGTCTTTTATGACAGTCTAACGTTTTTAATACCATTAGTTTTGATGTAATTTTAATGATTTTTACGACATGATTTGATATAAAATTCAGCATTTTCATTAATGAAAATTTTGAAAATAATCGATGACCTTTAAAAAAGTGCACGTTTCTATCAGTTTCATTATCTGAAATATCATTTTTTGATTTTGATGATCATTTTTCTGTAAGAAAAGTTTTATTAAAATGGTTTAAAATATTCTATTTTGTTGCATTCTTTTTATTCTATGGACGATACTGGTAAGGAAAAGTGCTACTAGTTGCAGCTCTGATCGGATGTACTAGCTAACTACTAAATATATTTTGGGATCCAAAAGTTGGTTTTAAACGTTAAAAGAATTGAGAAGATATCAAGTTTCCATAGCGGAAAAAGCGAAAACTAAATTGTTTCGCCTTTTTTCACAAACCATTTCCTTCATGAAAAAAATAACAAAGCACCCTGTCGTTTCTCCCACCTAGTATGTGACATCGAGCTAAAATATTTTTTGGCGTACAGTGCAGGCTGTCTGAGATGAATATTATTTTTGTTTTAAAAAAATTAATACTCTGTGAGTTTTTGTTAAACTTTATAGAAAAGCTTTATTCGAAACTATATGCCTTTTTTTTCGAGTGTACGTTCGACCTTGTTGCTTGTATATTTGAAGAACAACAAATCAAAAGGAACAAAAAACAATACCCACCCAAAAATGTGTCTAATACTCGTAAAAAAAACTTCCAGCTCGGCCGAATATAGCCCCTCGGGGAAATTGGAAGAGAATTGAAGCTACGTTTCGCGATTGTTATCCTAGTATTTCATAGAAGACAGCATCTGGAAAACTGTAAGTCTATGACAAGTTTTGCTTTACTCGTCAAGATCTAACTGATCTCAAAATTTGAAAATTTTCTGGAGAGCCATTCGCCACAAACCTCGAAAAGGGGCGTAGAGAGTGCCTTTAAATATCCCATTCGTATAAGACCGTGATTCAGATTCATTGAACTTGATCTTCTGAGTCTCACTACATAGTCTTCTACAATAAAAAGAATAATTTCTTGCACATAAAATTTAGTCAGATATGTTTTTCTTCTCCAAAGATCGACAGTGACGAGGTTTCAGTTATGTTGGCATCTTCTAATAAACTTAAGTATAGTTCAAGTTTATGGAACAAAAGTTGACAATAGCGCAGTGGCGTAGTCAGGAATTTTCTAAAGGAGGTGCCCGACTCATTATGGAGGGTGTACACCAGCAAACAAAATAAATTTTTGTTTCTCGAAAAGATTTTTCACCGATACTCTTCTCCAGATGTTTCTTGGCCAAGATAGGTGCCAGAGCACCTTGTGTACCCCCTGGCTACTCCCCTGGAACAACGCTTAATGTTCCCTTTATTGATGACATCAGTATCACGCAGCAATAGTATTCATCTTACACAAAAAATCACAAGTTCTACTTCAAATAAACAACTTTCAATCGATAAAACTCCAAATAA
This sequence comes from Rotaria sp. Silwood2, assembly GCA_905329745.1. Lineage (NCBI taxonomy): Eukaryota > Metazoa > Rotifera > Eurotatoria > Philodinida > Philodinidae > Rotaria > Rotaria sp. Silwood2. The sequence continues at coordinate 5,249 of CAJNSZ010001077.1, read as the reverse complement.
TTTCAATTTTGATAATTATTCTAAATATCAAACATCTCCTTCCAGAAGTTTTCTTAATCAAATAAACGGTAAACTTTTGAAATAAAATCATCTAATAAATCTTTCAAAACAATNTTGTTAAATTACTTTCATTATATAAACGTCTTGATGTATCAAAACTTTGAACAAGTGCTGATACATGTCCAATAGTAACAGCATAACCCATTGCTCCAATAACTAAATAAAATAATATTATTTAGAAATAATAGAATAAGAATTTTCAAATACCCATTGAAAGCATTGTTAACCACATATCAACATAAGATTGAGGTGGATATCTTCCATAACCAATACATAACATATGGGAAGAGCTTTAAATAATGCAACTGTATATTGTTCTGTCCATGGAGCATTTTGAAGACCATTTAATGCAACCCAACAATCAGATGGAAAATTTTGAAACATTGGAATCATAAATTGTAAACATCCATTCCAATGTGCTAATAATATAATTAATGCTATTAAATTAAGAATACGCATAACCATACTTGCTATTGATAAAAACTAAACAAAAAACAAAAAAAATAATAAATTATATATGAAAAAAAATATTTTTTTTCCTTATGAATTTGATTTAAATATTATTGATTATAAATATATAATATATAATATATTTAAAACTAAAAATTTTCTAAAATAAAAACAAACCTCTTCCCATTGATGAATATATCTAACAAGACGTGATAATCTAAGTAATCTTAATAATGAAAGTAATTTAACAAGTCTAAGAACTTTAATAGCTCTACCAGTTCGAGCTATTGAATAACCACCTGAATGATCACCAGTATCAAAAAATAAAAATAAATAATCAATTGGTAATGAACTAAGTAAATCAATAATAAACCAAGTTTTAATATAATGCATTGCTATTAAATGTGGTTCAAGGATTATTTCATCAATATAATCATTTCTTAATACACCTATTTAAATAAAATAAAATAAAATAAAATAAATTAAAATAAATTAAAATAAATAAAATAAAACCTGTTCGAAAATTGACAACAATATCAAAAAGAAAAAAAGCATCAGAAACAACATTAAATGTAATCCATTTTGCTGAATTAATATCTTCACTAAAAAAAGCAATAGCTACTGGTAAAACAATAACATTTGTTATTAATAATATTAACATTATTAAATCCCAATAAAAACTATTAATGAAAATAAAAAATAAAAATATTCTTTTAAATAAAAATTTTTAATTAAATACCGAAAATTTGAACATGGATGTATAATACAATGACCAGATCTTTGTTGTCTTAAACGTTCTTTGAGTACACCTTTTCGACTTCCAAATAATTTCATAGCTAATTTATTATCACTTGGTTTTAATAAATCCATAAAATAATTAACTATTGTTGATGTACCTTTTAATGATTGATCAATACTAATACGTTGTTTTTTATTAATATAATGTATATTATCAGGTGAATATATTTGATCATCATGTAATAATGTTTGTTTTTCAATATTATCATCATTTATATTATTTTGTGGTTGAATTGTAACTGTTATTGGAGGATTTGTTGGTAATGTAAATTCTCCTTGAAGACTATTTTCATTTATTTCTCTTGTTCTATTATAATAACGATTATAATTTGAATTTAATCCAGTTGATAATATAGGTAAACTTAATTTAATTCTTGTAGTTTTTAATGATTGATAATTTGATTTTGATTTTAATTTTGTAGAAGAATTATTTGTTTCATATAAATATTCATTTGAACAATTATCTTTAATAATATCTATTGATTGATGACTTGTTAAATTTGAATAAAAATTATTTGATTTATTTAATTTTGTTTTTTCATATGATGATGAACAAGGTAAAAAAGAATTATATTCACATTTAATATTTGATTTATTTAATTTTTTTATTGTTGATAAATTATTAAGAGATGAATAAGATTTAAGAGATTTTTTATATTCAAATAAATTATCTTTATTTGATAAATTAGGTAAAACAACTAAAGAAGATAAATATGATCGACGATATTCTTTTTTTAATGATGATAATGATGATGATGATGCTCGATTACATTTTATTGAATTTTTCATTTTATTATATTCTTCTTTTTCATTATTTTCATTATTTACATTTTTACCTAATATTATTTTTTTTAAAAAAAAAAAAATAAATAGAAAAAATTTATTAGTTTTTTTTTTTTTTTTTTAAGAAAAATAAAAATAGTTAACCTGTTTTATAATTAATATTATATCTATTTGAATAATTTGATGTAAATTTATATTTATTTGTAAGGGAATTTTCAATAAAATTTATTTGATTTAAATTATTATCTCTTAAAAGTAAATCATTGTTTACTGATTGATATTTAGGCATTTTTTCAATATGTCGTCGATTGAGTTTTATTGATCCACTTGATGATCTTTGTAACATTGAGTAGACCTAAAATAGACTCATTTTATTCCCAAGAGTGTCATTCGGATTTTCTTCGATAAGATCATGTCAATGTTAACGCATTGAGTAAAGCACTAATACTTAACGATGATTATATATATATATGTCTGCATGTCTTTTTTCTCTAACATTTTTTCCATATTCTCGCTTTCTCTTTTTTTTTTATAATTGATATGTGTGGATGTGTGAGTCTACAGGCTAAAACATGTTTCTGCTTTTTCCTCTTCATATTTCTATCAGGGATAAATATTAGGTAGTAGAGATCGGTTTCAGCGATATATATGAAACAAAAACAAAAACCAACGGAATAATTCGATTAACAATGTAAGAATAAGCAACAGCTAACTTCCGGCACTTGTTTGTCACGCACTAATAGAATGTAGAAAAGCATATGTCACTAATTTCAATAACTTATACCAATATGAAACATGAGCAAAAAAAAACACACACACACACACACAATTATATCAATGCCATTGTCTTACTTTACTTTTTTTTCTTTTTTTTTTTTTATCGTAAATGTCACCTTAATATATTCTATTCGTTTCTCTCGAACGGTTATAAACAAAAAATGACATTCTAATTGAATATTTCAACTGACATGAACAGTCTAATCAAGCAAACTAAACTGACTCATTTATTATGTTTTTCATCGTCATCATCGTCTCCTTTTTCATAATAAACAATACCAACAAACGCATTTCTCTATAGTTTTTCTCGGGCACAAACACCAAAATCATCATCAAAGTTGTTTCTTGTCATTTCCGCTTTAATTGTATTTTCAACGAGAAGAATCATAATGATGATGATGATGATGATAATGATGATGGTGATGGTGATAGTGATGGTGATGATGACGGCAACAGAACACCAATTCGACGCTGACAGAAGAAAAAAAAGAAAACAGGAAGAAAAAAAGAAAGAGAAGATGAACAATTAAACGAGTCGTCAGTCATTTACTCAGTGAAGTTAAGCAACAAGATCAGACAACATATTTTTTCCTGTCTAGTTAGTTTTTTTTTTTTTTCTTTTCATATGTTAAAATAAAAATAAAAATAAAAGAAAAGAAAATAATAATATGAATAATAATAAGATGATGCTGCTTGATAGGTGATGACACCGATAAAAAAATCAAAGATCTTATTCTTTTACTTAGATTATACAAGATAGATGACAGATAAAATTATTATATTTTACAAAACAACCAAGGTTTATGTCGTTTTACATTAGATTTTATCATTATATTCACTTTTTATTAGACACAATAAAAACACGCAAATTGACAGATTTTTTTTGTTTTTTTTTAAATATAGTTTATCTTAATTAAAAAAAAAAAAAAAAGAAGAAGAAAAAGAAATTTTTAATCTTCTTTTACCTGTTAACGAGAATAAAAATATGTTTGTTTCTATTTGAACGTAATTCAAACGGTTGCCGATCGTTATTTCTCGTCTTTCGATTGATGAATGAGAAAGGAAAAAAAGAAAAAGAAACAAGAAACAAGAAATAAGAAATAAGAAACAAGAAACAAGAAAAAAAAAAAAATGCGGAATATTTTTCTGCTTCCGTGACATTCCCAAATCGGATTGCATGGTGAAGAGTTGTTGTTGTTGTTGTTGTTGTTGTTGTTGTTTCTTTTTTTTTTCTTTTTTTTTTTGTTATAATAGAATCTCTGCAAATTGATTAATGGTTTATGACACTACAGGAACTGAATCTTGTCACGAACAAAAAAAAAAAGAAAGTCAAACAAAATATAATATATGAACATTATTTTTATTTTTATATTTTTAACTAAATTTATTTTGAATTAATTATTAAAATCTGTCAAAAACGAAATCAATTGCTTGTTTATTTAAAAACAAAAAAAAAACGGAAAAAAAAGAAAAGAAAAGAAAAGAAAAGAATATAATAAAACATTGATAATGTTTTTATGTTTTTAAGCACAAGTATATACTTCTTTTCCAACACCTTTTCCACATCCACCTGCATCATATTTATAAACAGTTTTTGAACCTCGTATTGTTTTTCCACAACCTATATTAAATAATAAGTGAAAAATAATTATATAAAATAGTCAAAAATAAAATAATCTCTTATTAACCTGTATTAGCATAATTTCTAACCATATCTTGACATGCTTGTTCACAATTAGACATAGCTGGATTATTACACGTACAAAATGCACAACTTGAAATTTTCCATTTATGAAATGGAAAATGAACCGTATCCGAAACAGATTTACAATGACATCTTTTTGTTTTTTTATAAATTTATTTTAATTTTTTATTTATTTTATTAAAAATATATTTATCTTACGTGCGTCTTATTCCACCTAAAAAACATTCCATTGGTAATATAATACCAATTAATATTGAAAACAACAATAATAATTTAACCATTATTTTTAATTTATTTTTTTTTCGATTAAGACTTTTTTCGAAAGATATAAACAGACATTTACATTTATACATATACATATATATATATATACACATATATGTATAATTAATCTCTTATCTTTTTGGTTTATTTGTAGATGACAAGTATTTTGTCATAAGATAAGATAATATATTCGTCGATATGCTACTTCTGTCTCTTTGCCTATCTCTCTCTCTCTCTCTCTCTCACATATTAGACATACATAATTCTTATTTATTTAATGTCGATGAATAACCGATTGCTTTATCTTATACTTATATTTATCATTATTGAAAAAATTCTTAATATTGAAATAGAAGTTGAAAGTAAATATTTAAAAAAAGCTAACAAAAAAAAAAAAAGAACTAAATGTCTG
>CAJNSZ010001076.1:16840-27242 GCA_905329745.1 Rotaria sp. Silwood2 | reverse complement strand
AGTATTCATTTAAAAAAATTAAATAAAATAATGTTTTTTTTTTTCTATTTATATTTCTTTAATTTTTTTATTGTTTTGAGTTTTTAAATAGTTTTGATGAATTTATTAATTCATTATTCACTGGTGAAGAAGAATTACCTGCTTGGCTAACTCGTCAATCATCTACACCTCAAGAATTTTTAACTAAACGAACAGCTGCCCAAATGTTTATTATTCTTAAAGATAAAGTTCGTACTAAGTAAGATATTTAAAATAATATTAATATTTAAATAAAATAATAAAATTCTTTGAAAATTAGAAATAAAGATTTAGTTAATTTATGTCCATCATTGGATGGTGGATCACCTTCAAGAATATTTAAAGCACAATTTCATAATAAACTCATTGATATGGGTTATACAATGAAAGATAAAGAATTTGATAAATTATGGGATAAGTTAGTTGAACCTTTGTTTTTGTTTTTTTTTTTATTTTTTTTTTTTATTTAAAAAAAAAACAAAAATAGATTTGATACTGATGGTTTTCATGCAATTAATTCCGAGAAATTTTTAAAACGTTTAACCAATGAAGAATTTATTAATGAAAGTCCATCAATTCCAACAAGTGAATCACAAGATCAACAAACAGCTATTTTAAGAGCAAAACATAATAATTGTTATAATGATGATTCACAAGTGAAAACACCTTCTATAAATAGTATTTATTTTAATGTTTTATTTTCGTTTTTGTATTAATTATATATAATTTAGATTGTCATTCTCATTCTCAATTAGATGATTATCAAATTGATACATGGATAAATCATAAATTTCCTCAAGGTTTTTCTGATCTTGAACGATCACTTGAACAATTAGATAAAAAACAAATTGGAACTGTTTAGTTTTGTTTTTATTTTAAATTATAATATAAAATAATATTTTGTTATTTATTTTAGTTAGAACGTCATCAATTTATTGAAGAATTAAAACGTTTTGGATTAATATTAGAAGGATATATTTTAGATTTCTTATTAAAACATTTTAATATTGATTTAACATTAACAAATGGTTTAATTCCTTATCAACATGTTATTAATGCTTTTAAACAACAGGCCGATAAAAAAAACAAACGAATCAATTCTAAAACTGACTTGTTTGTATTTCTATTATTTATTTAAATAAAAAAAAAAAAAAAATAAAATAATATTTATTTATTTATTTATTTATAGATATAAACAAGAACATAATAAAACATCATTAGAACGACAAATTCAATATTTAATATCAATTAATTTTGAAAGAATTCGAGATGAATTAATAAATATCGATAATAATAATAATGGTACTATTTCAAAAAATGATATGAAATCATTAATTGAAGATTTACTTGAATTTCCATTAAGACCTGATGAATATAATCAATTATTAAAACAATTTCCAATTGATCAATATGGATTTATTAAATATAAAGATTATTTAAAACAAGTTATGGATCATAACAACTTTATAGAACAAGAACAAGAACAAGAACAAAAATCAATTGTGTAAGTTTTTATTTTATTTCGAAATATTTCTTATATATTTTGATTTTATTTATAATTCTATAAAAGAATTCCTCAATGGGATTATATGAGATCAAAAAATATTCGTGAAAGTCTTAATCAAGAACATATTAAATATAAAAAAAGTGAAAAAAAAAATGATTTTAATGAAAATAATCAAGAAAAAACAAGATCAATTGAAGAGGTTTTTTATTTAAATAAAATTATTTAAATAAAATTATTTATTTTTTATTTTTTTAAGCTTCGTGAAATTCTTAAAATAGTTATTAGAAATCGTTATAAAGATATTGAAGATGAATTTAAAAAACTCGATCATTCTTCATATGGAGAATTAACACAAGATCTTTTATATGATTTATTTAAACGGTTTGTTTTCATTTATTATTTTTAAAAATAATAAATTCTATATTTAGTCTTGATATTAAACCTGAAATAACACGTTCAGAAATTATTTTACTTTGGTCTCGATGTCATTTAAAAGAAAATCGAAATTTAGATTTTTATCAATTTTTAAGGGAATTTGGTTATTCAAAACGTTCAGCACATTATCCAAATGCTAAACAAAATCCACCTAAAAGAGGTGATGCAGATTTTCTATTAACATCAAGAAAATTATATGGAGATTCTGTTCTTGTTCATGGAACTGCACTTAATGCTATTCGTTCAAATTGGGATCAATTACGAAGAGAATTTACTGAATTAGATCCATATAGAACTGGTTATGTTCAATCTGATGAATTTGATGATATTTTAACTGAACTTTGTCCACAAGTTAATCAAGAAGATATTGATATGATTAAATTAAAATTTCAAACACAAAGTGATTCAAGGTAAAAAGAAAAAATCTTTTTGTTTTTTCTTTTAAAATAAATAAATAAATAAATAAATAATTTATTTTCAATTTTTAAAATAATAAGAATGAATTATGTTCGATTTTTAAAACATCATGCACCACTTCCAGAATTAATTGGTCTTGTTGATGAATCAAATAAAAATCCTTTACCAACTATAAATGAAAAGTCGCCTCGTGGTACATACGATCGATCGGTTTTAAATCAACTTTCTAATAAACTTCGAAGAAAAGTCATTTATTTTAATTATTCGGAAATTTTATAAATACTTTTCTTGTTGTTTTTTATTTTTTAGTTATCGGATTCTTATAAACAATTACGACGAACATTTAAACAACGAGATCCAACAAATAATGGTTCTATACCTGTTAAACCATTCAAAGAAATTCTTATTCAATATAAATGTCCTTTAAATGATGAAGAATTTTATACATTAACATCACAAATTGATACAAAAATGGATGGAACAATAGATTATAATTATTTTCTTCAACAATATGTCAAAAATAATTAGTTTTATTTTACTTTTTCACATAACTTACTTTTTTTTAAATAAGACATTTATGTCAATTAACAATTACGGTGATTATAATAAACCTTTTTTTTTCTATAATACAAACTAAAAAATTCATATTAATACTGAAAATATCTCATAGTTGATATTAGCCTATTATGAACTGATCGTATGGGTACTATATAGAGATCAATATCAGAGTATCATCAATGTTTTAACAATACCATCATGACAGTAACAGCTTTTTATTGAACATATTATAAAACTATATGAATTTGAACAGAATTTAAATATTCATAATTGTAACATCATCACACTCTATCAATCTAATCGATTAGTAACAAATAGTTCGAGTTCAATATCATCATCATCATCATCATGTCCCATAGGCTTAGCGCCCGTTGGGGCCAACCATTTTTACGGGATCAGATTTTTCCACGCCTGTCGGTCTTGTGCGAGGTGGAACAGCTCTTGTCCACTNATCTGTCATCCATTCGCCTTGAAATACCATTGGTTGAGCAGGGACCAATAGAAATCAAGTTATAGGAAAAACGACTTTCTTAGGGTAAATCAAGGCGAAGAGTTCAAATCTGAGCTGTATTCATCCCCAAATCCTATTGGTTGAGAGTAGCCAATAGAAATCAAGTATTTTATAGAAAAGGTTTGCCAGGATAATTTTGATGTCCCCACATTCTAGGATGACTCATCTGTCTCATTCACTTTTTGAAGTACACATAACTCTCGGATTTAAATCCGAGGTTTTCGCATTTATTTCCATTAATATTTATTCGTAATCTTAAGAATTATAAAATATCTGACAGCAAACAGCAGAACCGGTTTTTAAATACATAATCTGCCCTTGAAATACAGAGTCAAGCATCGTACAACAACAAAAAAACATAATGATTTATAAATTGATTTTGTACGTTTTTACCAAATATTGGTCGATATCTTTCTTTCTATCACAATAATAGTAACATATGGAAGAACTATAACGTGTACTTCCCCCTGGTTTTTCATTAAGCATAAACGCATCTGTTCATTGATTTCTTCCTTAAATTATCGTACCATTTCTTCTCTCTGTCTCCGTTTATCCTTTTATCCAATTTTTTTAAAGTTCTCGTATGATTTCCTCTTTCTCTCTTGTTGCTTCTTTTATTTCATATTTCCAATACTTTTTCGTTTTTTTCTCGTAACTTGACAAGCCAAATCGGTTCATCTTCTTCATAACTCTAAAGATAGATACACAGGAAAACGAAATCTCTACGACCAAAATCTATATTGATTGAACTTACACTCATCGAACCATTAGAAAAAAATGATTTTAGCGAACGGATGATTTCTAGTCAATGTCTGAGATTAATCGAAAGTAGGCAATAGCCTAGATCTATCAACAATCTTCAGCGGTGAACTTATGTCATATATTGGTGATGATGTTGAATGAAATTCGGGTGTAACCAATTGATCGTTTACCATGAGTCGTGAAAAATTAATAGAAAAATATTTTTTTCATACTTACAGACAAAACTTAGTTACTTACAATTGAAATTAATCAACGAGACTACCGGCTAAATAGAATAACAACATAAATTATGATTCAGATGTATATCCTAGAAGAAAATTTAACGATGCTATGGACATCTGCTTCAAATTTCTCATCGTGAGATGATGAAGAAGAAATCGTTGACGTAACTGAACTGAATCATTATCTATACAAATGAAATATTAATAAAGCAGCGGTTGCAGCGGTGTCATGTGAAAAAACAGGAATCAGGACAGGAATTTTCGAAGAAAAAGTCAGGAAAAGGGTCCCAAAATCAGGAATGCTTGGAAACACAGGGAAAGATGTAAACATACACATGTTTTTTAACGAGGTGCACAACCTGTTCGTCTATTTCATTTTTCATACTTCTTGTTGTTGCGACACACATATCTTCTCATGTCTCGTTTCTGATCGTACTTTCGCATGGTGCTTTCCTTTCAATGTTTTGTTGATGGTCATGCACATGAAGTTCATCTAGGAACTCCATTCGAAAACTGTGTAGCAATAGGAGAGAAACTAGGGTAAAGGTCTCATGTACAGTAGACACAATTATAGTACACATATAATATGATTCGGTTGCGCTCGACTTTTAGTTACATGTTCGTATTCAATAATCGAGCAGAAAACCATTTCTGCAAATACTCATAGCAATAGAATCAATTGGAACAATATATTATTATACAGACCAGACATAGAGGAGATAAGAATAAAGTAATAAGATCTAACAGAAGGACATGCTGTAAAAGAAACTCGAAAAAGTTCGATGTAACATGAAAGTAGCGAGAAGACGCAGGAAAATAACGTCACCTGTATTCTGGTATGCTATGACATCTGTGTGACGTGCGATACTGAAAAATTTGAAACATCGATGGAACTTTTTCGCAAAACAAAATCGTACACGCTGCGAGACGTGCGTATACATGCTGTAAGTGTAGACAAGTGCAGCCTTTTTTGCCAGCTCCTATATGATTCTCTCAAAAAAGAAGGACAAACTTGAATAGAGTTCAATTTGGAATCAGACTTGTCCTTCACAAACGCATTCATGAAATTGTGAGTTTTGCCGTTGCGGTCATGGTAGGTTGTTTTCTCCACGTCTTATTTCGTCTTTAACATCTAGTTCCATGTATACTATTATCCATTAAAAAGAGAAGGAGTATTTTTCCAATAAATTTTGACAGAAAGATGATAGAAAAACGCGGCTTGCATTGTTAGAAACGGTTGACTCGAGAGCAGAAATATATAGGAAAATCAAAATATTCTCAAGAATTTTTTTGCACAAAATACAGAATTTGAAAAAAGTAGCCACTTGTGACTGACAGCTCATAACATAAGGTTTCACTTGAAAATGCAATATCTAGAAGAAGGACCGTATTGTTTGCCAGAAATTTTCCAAATATTTTATGGACCACCAGACGTGTCTTCGGGAAAAATTTCAGCTCGAAATTTGAGTATTCAGTTTTTTGAAAATGGGCTAAAAATTTTGGAGATTTAGTCCTGCTTCCCACGGAAAAGCTAGAACAATCTGAAAATTTCAGAACTGATATAGTGGACATTATGTTACAAGATGGATAGATTAAATTATGCACATTTTCACCTAGAGGAACAAGTTATCGGTTTTTAGAAAAACCGCCCGGAAATTTCCCAGGAGCCCATTAAAAAGTGTCCACGTCCCTTCATTGTCTGATGGGCTGATGGTCCCGAGTTCCCTCTTTCTAACGGTTAAAATCAGGCCATTTTATCGTATTCCTATCAAAAATTATTGAAAAAATACACACTGCTCGTCTTTCGTAGAATAAAGAACAGTTTACTGCAGGGCTGGTCATAGCGGAGGCTTGAAGTGGTAGCCCCCTTCCAATCGTGGAAAATTTTCTTCTTTTCCAGCGAAACGTAACAAATTCTCTTGCGTTCTGTCCGAAAAAAAATTTCGTTCTCCTTAAATACTCCCCCCCCCCGCCATCCCGCGTAACCCGGATCTCTTTGGACCAACCCTGATTTACTGTTCTTATCTAATATTGTATCCAAATCATGACACGAATTCAGAAGCGACTTATCAAAACTATCTTTTATCGTGACATTCGATGATTGCAGTTAGAGCTGCGACTAGTATTGCTTGTAGCACACATGGTTCGGCTATCTATGCGATGATATGATAAGGAGCGAAAACAGAAGCAATATGTTTCAGTAGTCTTTCTAATAAGCAATACATTCACACCTTTTAGATGTACTCACATTCATATCATTTTCGAAGAAACTCCATTGATATCATAATTTCGAAAAATTTTCTCATTTCCAGTTGCTCTTGCAATTTACGATTCACGAATTCTTTCAGTAGAAATAAGCAGTAGTGACACTTTGCCGTTATTTACTTCTTGCACGATAGACTTTTTCAAACAGAAACAAAGTGTGTATCATCGAACACTGTCCCTATCAAATTATAAAGCCTGAACTTTCACGACTCCACGTGCAGCATCTTTCAGAAAGGACTAACTCTATGCTCGTGTATATGGATATATGGACTGAAAAGACTAGCTCTGCTGAGCTTAAATTTTCCGTAGCATTCTGTATGCACAGTGTACTAAAGGATAAATCAAACAGTTCACTCGTAAGACTAGACATTAAGGTAAGGGTCCAATCCAGATCTGAGATGTATACTATGCGCATTTTCAAAAGTTCTGAAATCGGATTTTTGAAGTAGTTGAAACTGGCGCCAATCGTGCGCTTCAAAGTGTGTTATTGCTCCCAAAGATAACGTACTAGGAAAACTACGATTATCACTGATTGGTACCGTATTCCTATAAGCAACAGAACGGGATGGTTATACGACTGATCACTATGTTTGCTGCGTACTATAAAATAAACGACACCAAAAAAAAGGGATGAATCGATGGTTACTCATCTTCAAAGACAAAGATATCGACATCGTTTAAAACACAGTTGCATTATTTTGCGAACAACACATTATTCGTTGAGAGCGATCAGAAAACTTGTAGTTTTAACACGTGTGGAGGGTTGAGTAGAGCTGAATTTTATTACGTCCGAAAGAGACCAACTTCTTTAAAATCGTTAAGTTTAAGCCTTGTATAAAAATCAACCCCTAAAAACGATATCTCGCTCATAGTTCAACTAAAACAAAGACTGAAAATTTGTTTTATAATTGGAGACCAGATTTTCTTGGCAATGAATCCTGTTTTGTGCTTCCGAACTACTGTTGCGTTCGAACTATACAACACAAAGTCAGGAAAACTGGGCAAAATCAGGACGAATCAGGACGCTTTTTAAAAATCAGGAAAAAATCAGGAAAGTAGTGTCGCTGCGACCCCTGCATTAATGAAAATTGATTTTTCTGTAGCCGAAGTGTAAGAAAAAAAAGATTAATTTGGAGTAAAACTGTAGTTTAAATAGAGTCTCGTCCCCATTCTTACACTGATTGATGTATATAATACACTAATAAAACGAGATGATAGACATAGATTATAGTAGCAGTGAAGCAACAAATAAAAAGAAACTATGATGAACTGTTCGAATGTGTTAAATAGTAGTTTTTTTCTGAATCTTTTTGTTATGTTATTTATTTAAATGTTAAAGTACTTGTTAGATATAAGAAGTCTCAAATTTACGAAGGGCTTTTGATATGTAAATTTAAGAAATTTGAAACATCAGTTTTTTCTGGATTCTGGACTGTCCTGTAGATCGGTAATTGCTATAAAAAAAAATATTTCTATTAATAAAATAAAAATACTTAAAAAATAATGTTTGTTAACTTATTTTTTTGTTCTTTAAAAATGAATTCAACTTCTAATATTTGTTAACGTAACAAAATAAACAATTGAAATATTGTTTCAAACAATAAAATATTCTTGTTAAAAAGTTAAAAAACTGAATTTTTTCTAAAAATAATATTTTATGAAAAAAATTTTATTTTCAAACGTTGAAATAAAGATAATGAACGAGTAATAATTGAAGCTAACCATGGTGTTAACATTAAACTTAATCCAATACGTAATGGAAGAATAACTTTAACAATAGCATATGTCATTGAAAGATTAATTAAAACTAATGATGATTCATCTAATGGTTTAAAACCATATCGAGTTCGAATACGATTTATTTTTTTATTTCCTTCTAAATAAATACAAAATACAAAATAATAAATAATATTTTATTTAAATAAATAATTTAACCTTGAATATATTCAGTTGGAATCGGAAGATATTCTCCAAAACGTGACCATTTTAATGGAAAATAAATTAATGGAAATGGTATTACAGCAGTTACTTCATGTAATATAGCAAATGCAGTTATATGAGATGCTGGACGTTCTTTTAAACGATCAATATATCGACGCCATCCTCGTTGACCACTCTTTATTGTTAAATATCGTCGAAAAAATAATCTTTGCATCTAAAGAATAAAATTTTTTTATCTTTTTTTTTGCTTTTTTATTGATCTTATCAACTTGTTTAGTGTATTTCAAGATGTTTATGGTTTAATTGCTAAAGATCTTTATAAAAGATGAAATTTATTTTTTATTCATTTAAAATAATGATTTTCATTGGATTATTGTTGGTTTTAATTCTTTCAATAAATAGTCAACAAATATATGAATGTGATTTTGATGATGGTCAAATATGTCTTGTGGGTCTTCGATCAGCTTCATTTATTCTATTAAATGAAACAAGTAAAGAACCACGACAACCACTTTCTGATGTTACTGCAATACGTAAATTATATTTATTTATTTTATTTTTATTTATTTTATTTTATTTTATTTATATAAATAGAAACATCAAATGATATAGGAGAATGTTTTTTTCCTTTTCAATTTAATTCATTTGAAATGTTTTTTTGTGAAAAAACTGATCCTAATTTACCTGCAACATGTCCAACATTAAATGAAAATGGTCCAAGAATAAATTGTAGTCAAGGTTAATTATTTAGAAAAAAACAAAAAAAAATAATAATAATTAATAATAAATATATTTTTTATTTATTTAAAGGTGAATATGGATATGAACTATTTGAAATTGGACAAATTGGATATCGTTCATATAAACTTGATTTAAATTCAGAATTATTATCTGGTCAACATTGTATTAGATTTTATTATTATTTATCTGATAATAAATCAAATGGAACAATAAATGTTATTATTGAAGATAATCAATCGAATCAAAATCAAACAATTCTTACTATTTATTCACCTATTCAAAATAAATGGCATTCAATAAGAACAAATTTTTATATCGACAATCAAAATCCAACAGTTATTTTTCTCATTTTTATTTATTTATAAACAAAAGAAATATTCTGTTCTTTTTTTCATTTAAGATATATTTTCTATTTCAAAAACAATCTTCATTAGATTCTTTACCATTTTACATGGCTATTGATGATATTACTATTATTGATCTTGAATGCGGTGCGATATCAACTATTTATTTTAGATTTTAGATTTTTATTTATAATCTTATTCTTTAGAACCAATTATAACTACAACTACAACTATAACTACAACTGAACATATCGTAAGTCTTTATTCTTTAAATAATACATTTATTATTAATAAAAATAAATAAAATTTAATCTAAATTTCAATTTCAATTTGAGTAATTATTCTAAATATAATATTAAATAGATTTATTTATTAAGTATTTAATCGAATTAAATAAATAAATAAATATAAGAAAATGAATTAAATTTTATTTTTAATTTATTTTTAAAATGTTTCATTCAAATTATTTATCTTTAAATAATTTCAATAAATATCAAATATTTATTTTATTAAATTAAATTAAATTAAACTAAACTAAAAAATAAATTATTATAAATAATTATTTTATTCAAAATAAAGATATCAACAATAACATCAATTATTTTATCATCAATAACAAATATTCTCTCAACTAAGACATCAACAACATTAACTATTTTAACAACAAATAAAACTATTTCAT
>CAJNSZ010001076.1:6101-16740 GCA_905329745.1 Rotaria sp. Silwood2 | reverse complement strand
TTTGCCGATTTTAGTTCTATTCTTATTGATACGATTATAATTAAACTAATTTAGATTTAACTTGTTTAATCATAGTTTAGTTGGATATGAATGATGAAAAAATCGAAAAAAATAAAATATATTTAAAAAAAAACAATTTATAAGGAACAATAATTAATGTTTATTATATTATTATTAAAATAAATATTTTAATTGTAATTCTTATGATAATAAACATATTTTTTGTTTATTTAAAATAAATTTTCTAAATATATTATTTTTAATAATGAATTTTTTTCAGTTGAAATTAAATTTAAACTATTAATAACTAACAGATTTAAACTAATCATAGATAAATGAGTTTTATTGTTTTTTTTCTAAATATTAAATCAAAAATAAGAAATTCTATATAAAACATATTTATTTGTTCTTCCTACTAATAAATAAAATTATGAAAAAATATCGTTATGATTAATTAGATAAATAAATGAGAATAGATCTTATATTTGATTATGTTTAAAATCTAATATATTAATTCAATTTGATTATAGTTAAATAATATGTATTATGGATTTTTTCATTAATAAAAATTATTGTTTTTTTTTGTATATGAACATTACTAATTACTAATACTTTTTTTGTTTATCTTGGAAAACGTTGGAAATATTAAGATAATGAATATTTTTTTTAAATTTCATTTTCGAACGATTTCATTTTTTAAAATAGAAAAGTTTTCAATTGAAATAAATAAAATAGTCATATTGAATAATAATTATCTATAAAAGTCTCGAATGAATCGTCTCGAAATATTATTTTTTTAGTAATATAAATATATTTGTTTAGTTATTAAATAGAATTTCTGTTAACTATAAATAAACGAGTAAAACAAAATAATTTTACTCTTAGTCAATAATCATATTATCATATAAGTCGATTGTTAAAAATAATCGATGGATTTATTTAAGAATAATTTTTCTTTATTAAATATTCATTTCTTATTTATAATATATTCAAAAAAATAAAATAAAATAATTAATAAGAATTTTTCTTTTTCTTTTTCTTTTTTTTTTCTTTTTCTTTTTAATATTTATCAAATCTGACTAAGACATATATTATATAAATAATGTATCCTTCACAATTTCTATATTTAAATATAACTATGAAAATAACAATAATAAATTCATCAAATTCATCATCAATTATTTTATCAATTATTATTGGAATTTGTTTAAGTCTTATTGCATTTATAACAGCTATTGGAAATATAGTTGTACTTTTGGCATTTTATTGTGACAAGAAATTACGTACAATTAATGGTAATCATATTATATATACCTTTTATTTATTTTATTTTTTTTTCTTTTTTTCAAAAGATTATTTTATATTAAATATGGCAATTGCTGATTTTCTTGTTGGTTTTTTCTGTATTCCATTTTAAATTCCATTTAGGTTAATTATATTAAATATTAATAATATTATTTTTCTTATTAAATATTAATTTAGTATGACACAATCATGGCCATTTGGACGTCTTTTTTGTAAAATTTGGGTAAACTTTATTCTTTTATTAAACAATTAAATTCTATATTGATAAATAAATATTAAATTACTAAATAGGTTACAATTGATGATGTTGCAACGATGGCGAGTGTTATTAATATAGTAGCAATCAGTATAAATCGTTATTGGTCAATAGCTTATCCCATATCTTATAGAAAATATGTTCGACAAAATCTTGTTTATATAGTTATGGCATTTGTTTGGTGTATTTCTTTCAGTAAGTTATTTATTTAAATAATAAATAATAAATAATAAATAATATTAAATAAAATAATTAATTAGTTAATTTTGCTCCTGGTATATGGTTATTATCTTTATTTGATAAATTATATATTGAAAATAATATAACTCGTTATGATTGTTCAGGTGATTATCATAATTCATTTATTTATATGTTAATAGCACAATTTAATTATTTTATTTGGCCATTTATTCTTTTATGTATACTTAATATGTTAATTATGATAAATATATGGAAACGAAGTCGAAAGATGATACATTTAATGACATTTAATAAATGTGTTAAACAAAAAGAAGATAATTTTATTTCATCTCGATTCGAAACAAATAAACATATTGAAGATGATCAACATTTTTCAATATTATCAAAACATAAAATAAATTCAATAGAACCTTCGAAATCAACAACAAATGAAAAAAATAAAAATATTCAACATTTACTTAAGAAATATAAAAATAAATCATCAAATAGTTCTCAATATAGAATTACATATTTATCATCATTTATTCAAAACAAATATCCAAATATGTATATATAAATATACAGAGAGAGAGAGAGAAAGAGAGAAAGAGAGAAAGAGAGAGAAAACTTTTTTTCTTTTAACTTCTTTCGAATTTTTATTTTTATTTATTTTAGAAAAAATTCTTCAAGAAACTCTTATTCAAATAATATTGATTTAAATAATAGAGATCAATCATCCCCAATATTATTTTATTATCGAAAATCTAAAAATATTAATAAATTTGTCTCACCTAACGATCTTGACAATTCTATAAATGAATGTCAACTTAAAAATGAAAATGAAAATGAAAATGAAAACGAAAATGAAACAGAAACTGAAAATGATCCATCAAAATCAATTTCAAATGAAATTATTTTATCAAATAGATTAAAAACAAAATGTCAACAATATAATCAAAGTCGATCAAGAATAATCCGGGATCGAAAAGCTGCACGTTCTTTATTTATTCTTGTTGTTGTTTTTTTAATATTTTTATTTCCATATGTTATTTGTGCAACAGCATCAACAGCTGGTGTAAATGTCTCAAAAATTCTATTTGAAATATCATTTTGGCTTTTATGGATGAATTCAACATGTAATCCATTTCTTTATCCATTTATACAAATTAAATATCGACGGGCTTATATGAAATTATTTCAATCTTTTATTAAATTTTTCAATTTTTCTCGATAAAATTATTCATTTTAATTTCTTTTTTGTTTATTTTATTTAAAAAAATTATTTATAATTTGTTGATAAAGATTATTGAAATCGATTGAAAAATTTCTTTTTTATTAAATAAGATTTTATCAACCGTTATACGTATATATGAAATGATTATCAATAGGAAAAACCAACAACAAGAATAATAACAACAGAAAATAATGAATAATAATATGTTATTCGATTAATCATCATCGAACAGAATAATTAATGAATATGTCATGTTGGATCATCTTTAAACAAGATCAAGACATGAAAACACACATCAACAGATAGATTATTAGACATCAAATACAGACAAGCTGATAAACGACTGTCTACAATCGACATATGACACAAACAAAACAAAACTCATTTAACTATTTAACTATTTAACTTTTATCAGATTTTTTAGTTTTCTCATAATATGTTATGATATTTTAATATCAGATTATTCTATTTCACTAAAATTTCCTAACAAAACGTAATCAAACTACAATAAAATGATTTTATGAAGTATATAGACAAAAGAAAATTTATATAAAATTTTGTAATTTCAATTGTAAATACATTGTGCTTATGTATATATATAAACTTAATGACAAAGAAAAAGAGAAAAGATAATTTAATCGTCAATGTTGATAATACTACTAAATTAATGAAAATCATAATTAATAATAAATGAAAAAATGAAAAATAATTGTTAGACACTCAATCTCTTTGAAAAATCTTGTTAGAAAAAAAAACATTGATTATTAGTAAAAAATATCAATAATACAAAGAATATAACAATTTATCAGACTTTTTTTCTTTCAATAGATCTCTTTAGTTTTTCCTATTATCTAACTTAATGATATATTTAATTTATTTCGAAATAATATTTAATCAAATTTTCATCGGAGATATTTTTTTATTTTTTTTAATTAATTTTAAAAATAAACCCAACTGCAAAAACTTATAAACAAATTTCTATGAAAAGTGTTGACGTTCTCGCATTATTCAAGTTAGTTTCCTGTGTAAAAATGTCGGGTGTTTTGTTGAACACGTTGTTTGTCGACTATTCCGGACGTACTTTACTGATGATTCCTAAATAAAGGAATAATTTTGATAAAGAGACTTCCGAATGATGAGTTTTGTTTTTTTTCTTCTCATTGAATATGTCTTTTATAATTGACGGAAACAATATTAAGTTCGACATTTGACTACTTCCTCTTAATCTACCATTAAATTAATGAAGACTCTTCTATTAAAATTAACTTATCTATTCTATTATCAAATTTCTCTATAAATTATATTTCAAATAGAATTTAATAACGAAATAAAATACAAAAGAATTTTCTTGTAAAATGAAGCGCATAATTAAATAGATATTTTGTTAATTTGTGTTGATTGTTATTAGTTTATGATTTAAAATAAAAAATGCGAGATACAATATCAGTAACATCTTCAACACAAAATAAAATAAATAAACGACGTCAAAAATCTAAACAAATCATTATGAACACGAATAAATAAATTAAAATTATCATCATCATCATAATCTAATAAATAATAGAATTTCTATTAATAGAAATCATTTTAATAATGAATAAGCTGAAAAAGCAATTCCACTTTTAGCTCAAGCATTTTCAAATGGATTTTTTACTGAAGTTAATTGTCGAATATTATCTGAACATTTACTTGATCAACTTGCACAACAAGTTTATCAATTTGTTCGAAAACAAAGTTTTATTTATTTATTTTTGTCTTTCTTTCTTTCGTTTTTTTTTAACAATAAAATATTTTCAATAGGTACATTAAATCGTTCATTAATATTAAATAAATCCATAGAAGAATCTCTTCTTAATGAATATCTTAATAAAATCTATGTTGGTGATTTTGAAGAAAATAATAGAAAAACAAATGAAATAAATTCAATGCATATTATATTATATAAAACAATAGATGATCATTCATGTAATCATGAAGTTTTAATTGAAGGTGAAAAATAAAATATTGAATGTCGTTGGTCATTACCTCATTATCAATTTGAATCACTTTGGAAAACACTTGAATTTGATGTACCATTAAAAACTCAATTAATGAAATATGTTTTTACTGTAATTAGATTTGACAAAGCTAATATTGATAGAACTATTATTCATTGTAATCAAATAATTCTACTTTATGGACCTCCTAGTTTGTTTTTTTAATTTTTATATTATCTTTCTTTATAAAAATAAAAACACTATCCTTAACATAGAACTTGATAATTTCTTGAAACCTTCAACTATTTTGATTGATAATAAGTTCAATAAAACCAAACTATACGAATAAGAACTTATTTTCAAATCTAATAAATTATTCTTTGTACTTTAAATAAGAAAGATCCATCGTTGATAGTGCTTAAAAATTGATGAGAATATGAAAAATGTTCTCAACGATAAACCTAATATTATTTCTATTCACCAAAGTATATTTATCGTAAATAAAAGAAGAAAGATAAAAAATCGAAAGATTTAATTTATTTTCGTTTTGATTTTCTTCAATATATATAAATTGTAATTATATTATAGATGGTTTATATAGGTCTAACTTCGCTACCTATATAAACAAGTTTCAGATACTCAATTTATGCAAAAGAAAAACAAAATCAGGT
This sequence comes from Rotaria sp. Silwood2, assembly GCA_905329745.1. NCBI lineage: Eukaryota > Metazoa > Rotifera > Eurotatoria > Philodinida > Philodinidae > Rotaria > Rotaria sp. Silwood2. Next base: position 11,118 of record CAJNSZ010001076.1, on the reverse strand, counting down.
CATTTGTTTTGTGCAACATATCTAACAAGTTAATCGAAATAGAAAATGTATATGCCGATTTAGGGATGTCAGCGTTCCCGTTCCTCCGGATTCCGTTCCCAAGGAACGGGAACGCATTTGAAAATTGGTTTCCAAGCACCATTTAGTATTCAAAGATGTTCAGATGTGTCTATTCTTTTCATTTGTAGCAAGTCATAATGGGTTCCCGAGTTCCCAGGAACCGGAACCCGTCTGGGTTCCGCGTTCCCAGGTACGGGAACCTATCCGGATCCCGCGTTCCCAGGTATGGGAGCCTGCGATGGGTTCTGCCTTCCCAGATAGGGAACTTGCACCAGGTTTTAAGCAATGGAACTTGAAATTCAGTTTGCACATCTGTTTTTAAGAACCTGAAGTTACATATACATCTGTTTTCGCTACCTAATCTATTATACGCCGCCAAAACAAATTAACTGGATTCGTGATTTTATACATGTCTCAATGGAAGAATTAGAAAATTTTTGTTTGATAAGGTGATACTGCTCAATTACCATTTGAATTTGTTATCTTGTCTAAAATGAAGAAGAGTGTAGTACTCGTTTCAATTGTTGAGAATATCAAGGAGCTCAATTTTTCACCGGTTTAAAAGTTCGAAGCATCACGTGTCAGTCTTGCAGATCATTCTTTGTGAATAGACTTTGTCAAACAAAAATTATGCATGTCTTTGAAAATTGGAAAGCTTTTTCAATGCGCTGACATGATTTTTAGAACACAAAATAACCAAAATGTGTTTTGAACATGGTTTGATCGATACTGCAAACATCTAACATGACTCGATATTGTAACCTGTATTCTTTCCAAATTCTGTGCTTCCTTGATTTATTCGATAGGATTCTTTCTCATCTTGAAGTCCAAGCAAAAGCCTTTCTATCGCTTAAAAGTGATGAAAGGACTTTTACCGGATTTGATAGATGAACAATCATTGCTTTTTTATTATAGCTATATAAATCGTCTGCATATGTTGCATCACACATTGCTGCAATCAAAATTTTAACGCTCACAAGCCCTACAAAGAAGTTAAAACTTTTAAAGAACCACTTTTTTCTAACGTTTTTAATAACTTATGGGACGAAAACTTCGTCAAAATCGTACAAACTTCTTCTTTTTGTTGCATTATTGATTCCATAGATTTTTTATTATCTTACTTCCCTATACTGAAAGGCTAGGGTCCAGAAAACGATATTCGGCTCTATCTATCTGTAACCTGGGCACAAACGACCATTTGTATGGTACATCAGGTCCATTTCTGTGATCCAAATGATCGTTTCTATGCCACAAAAAGCATATTTTTATGGTCTAAATGACCGTTTGCGTGGTCCAAAAGACCCATTTCTCTGGTAGCAATGACTATCTTCGTGGTCAAAAAGACCTATTTCTCTGCTACAAATGACCACTTCTATCGTCCGAATAACCATGTGTGTGTTCCAAAAGGACCGTTTCGACGCTTCAAACGACCATTTCTGTGATCCAAAAAGTCGATTTCTATGCTCGAAATGACCGTTTCTGTTGTACAAATGACCATTATCATTTTATGAAGGGACTATATTTAAGGTTGGAGTGAAGTTTTTGCAGTACAAGAGAGCCAAGTAAGACATATTAAGAAGTATTGTTTTGCTAAAGGCGAATAATTTTTACGAGCAATATATATATATATATCGGAAGAAGCATGAAAATTATTCGTTAAAGTATTAGTTGTATGCATCGAATAATTCCTCTTGACAAATAATCTTCAGGATACCCAAAATGAGAAATGCTATTAGAACAATATAAAGTATTATTCCGAACACTGTAAGGATAGAGTCTAAAAAACGAAATTCACTTGTGTCCGTCCACCCGTCCCGAGCAGATGACACAAACGACCGTCTTTGTCATCAAAACGACCATTTGTGTGGCAGAAGGGACCAATTTTTATAGCACAAATAGCGATTGTTATCGCGCAAAGAACCATTTTTATATCACATACTGCGATCCTAGCAGTGGTAACATATATGGCTGTAGAATAATGATTAACGACCAGGCATTGCGATATATATTGATGAAGTAGTATCCAATGATGGAGAGTACGAAATCCGTTTACAGTATCGTATGGTTGAATATACTCGATGATTCACTTTACACGACAGTATGTCTGTATAGACTGTAAAAAATAGGTTCGATTAGAGATACATGCGGAGTCAAATAGATGCCGTGTGTGGTCTTCTCACCACGAAGTTCGTAGACGACTACGTTTAAGTTTGTAGTGGATCGTAGTTTTTCTTATAAAGAATGGAGGATGACGATTGTAATACTGAGTCATGTAATGCCGCAATTTAGGACGGTTTATGGTGACTTACGAGCGTGCGCGTTCGATAGTCGATCCTTTTACTTAGATGCGCCTATAAGACATCAGAATTCGTTCAGGCTAGGGTCAAGTGTATCGATTCTCGATGCACGCTACTTGTTAGTTTTTGGGTAGAAACTAGTAAATGTTTTCGTGAATTCATATTGGTTGATTGTAACTAAAGCGCAGAGGCAAATAATAGAATGAAACCAATTTATGTTACGAAGGGCAGCGTAGAACCTAGGTCATGGCTACACTGGTTTGATAATGAAACAGAATCACAATGGTTTCTCAAAATTACTGAGTTTCATATTTGATCTTTCACAAAATCTGAAAATTACTTTGCACTTTATGTGAGCCGGTGTTGCTTCTTAAGCCCTCCCCATTAAAAGAATTCAGTTTTCGACAAAACTATCAAAACTGAGATAAGTACATATGGAAGATAGCCCGAAGTATGCTCTTTCGAAAATGATAAAGCTTTTGAGTTGGTATATATCTTTTATTAAAACTTTTTAACGGTTTTTGGCACCCCTATTCGAAAAATAAACTAAATCTGAATATTATTTTCATTTTTTCTGAATTTATGCTTCTTCAAACGCGCAACCCAGAATTCTCTGCCAAAGCTCATGTTACGTATTTAACTTTTTGTTGCAAAGAGCACATCAGTATGCAGAGCACCACAGAGTCTTTTTTTGAGAATAAATTTTTTATTATCATATAATGCTGTACCTGCCTAGAAAGAACCCCATTTTTTCCGGTTTTGTCAATCAAAGAGCTCAATATTCCCTTTTTCTGCTCAAAAAATAAGAATTTTAATAAAGGGCTCTACAGTGCCCTGCATCCGGATATGCTCTTTTCACCAAGAAAAAATATTACAGATATATCATCAACTTAGGCATAGAAATTTGGCTTGCGAAATCAGCAATTTTTGACCCTTCTTTGGTCAATATCTCCCCCCCCCCCCCCCCACACGTCATGATAGAAGGTCGAAAATTTTATCACAGTTACTGCACTCTAGCTCCAACACATTCTGTAAATTTCAGACCATTTGAATAACGCTGAGCTGAGATAGAGTTTTGAGAGTGAGGTTGGGGGGGGGGGGGGGGGGGGGGGGGCCTTAATTTATTCTGATTGATAATATTCATTTTAGTTTTCAGTTATTATGAATACTAGATATCTCGATTTTATAGTTCATAGATCGAATAAATAGTCCGCATGACAAAATAATATGATATTTGATTGATTAGAATGAATAAATGAATATCGCTAACTTTTTTTATATACAATTATTTACTATTCTGACATACAGTGACAGATAAAAAAATTGCGTTTTAATTTTAATCAAAATACAAACGAAAGATATTGATTCAAATGCAAAAACATTTACAAAATATAATAAACGACTATTTCAGAATATTTCGATTAAGATGAAGATAAATTATTTGATAATACTTATATTTTTAATAATACAATGACTAAATGTTCTTGTTTTTGAAAACTACTTAGTCATATGAGAAATAATGCAATACTGTTCTATTATTTAGAATTTTTTTTTTCATTTAATCATTATATAAAAACTCACGTGCTCATTTATAATATAATCAAATAAGTAGCAATATCAAACAAGTGGTTGTAGCACTTCTTTTTAAAACTTATGTCATTATTCAGATCTCTAATTTGAATTTACGGACATTACCTAAATTAAAATCTGTCATTAAATCAATCAGAAATGTCATTTAATCTCTTACATACACGAATTAATATAGTATTTGTAATGATTATCAATGTGATGTTATTCATTAAATAAAACCTTAACATCAATAAGTGAACTTGATTTTTCTTGGTTGAGGTTTATCATCCCTTTCTTTTTTTTGAGTATTTCTGGTACTCAAAGATAGTAGAACCGATCAAGTTGAAATTTTTATCATAGATAGAGCACCAAAAACCAGGAAACATGTATTCAAGAGAAAAAGTTTGAAGTAAGGTTTTGCGGTTTCTTTGGGGAAATTTCAGTTTTCCATAGAGCTACATTCTGGTTGCTTACGATTTCCCTGCTAACTTTGTTCAATCAAATTGAAATTTGTGCCACCGACACTTGAACGTATTCTTCAGAGATCAAATCGAGCGTTTTCGTTTTTGGCTTTCGAACTCGGATTTACAGGATCCGAAAAAGCCAAGATCTCGGTTTTGGCACTGAACTTTTATGTATATCTCTCATTAAAAACTGAGTTCTTGGAAAAAGCTTAAAACTACTTCGGAAACATAATCTTAGGTATCTCCAAAAAACAGGATAAAGAAATCATGAAATAACTATACTCGTCAACAGTATTTAAAAAATTGATCTTTACATTCTGATATAACTTTGTTCGATATAAAAAAATTGGTATATAGAAAACGTAGGGATATGGAAGGCAAATATAAGAAAGAAAATATAAATATAAAAAATATGCAGCCGTCTTGTTAATATTAATGACTTTTATACATCGATAGGTTTCGTCAAATACTTGCTCATTTGATAGTCTTGCTATGAATATTTTTAGCGACGCTTATGGTATCAATTGAAGAATTCATGAGAATATAATTTAATATAGATTTTAGTTTTTTTATAGCGATAACATGACTTTTCGTATCTTTAGTTATTTCAACAGTATTGATAAATTT
>CAJNSZ010001075.1:0-36725 GCA_905329745.1 Rotaria sp. Silwood2 | reverse complement strand
ATATTGACATTCTACTGCATGGTCGACAAATGAGCAGTCGCGCGTGTAAGCAATAAGTCTCTTTCTAGTCTTGACATATATAATCATCCGAAAAAAACATGTTATCTTTCTCCCACTGAAGGTTAGCTCTTTATAGGCATTATATCTTGAATGAGAGAACAAGATATTCAACAATTATCGACATACATACGAAGATATTTATTAGATTAAAAGAAAAATGAATTAATGAGAATCATTCTAAAAGATAATTTCAAAAGGATTGCTATCTTCTGATGTTAAGGATTTATTTTATTTCTCGATTGTTGTTAATCTAACATGAAAATATTAAAGAATTATTTTAGTAGTACGATTAACATTATCTCAATCAATCTCGAATTCGATTCTTTTAATAAATAAATAGTTGCTTCATGTAATGACTAATTTAGGATTCAATACTCTTTTGAAGCGAGCGAGCATCAATATATCTAAACAATTTTTTTTTCCTCAACAATATCTTCGATCAATCCCATAGGACTCGCTTTGATAGACTACGACGCAATGATGGCTCGCATTTTTGTGTAATTTGTTGGAACTGATCGTATTAGGCTGCGTGTGAGGTATTGGCCTAGGCCTTCCTTTTATTCATGCCACAATCACCCACAGCCTTCTTTTCTAATCGCTTGAATATGTCATCGTCAGAAAAAAATCCAACGCTAAACAATTCCCTGGTAACTTTTCTCATATTACACATGAAGAGGCTATTGATTCGTTTTTTTTTGTGAGCACAAAATTTTGCGACCCCCATGTGATGCATTCATTTGTGGACATATCAATGTACATGATTCAAGGGGGAAATGACGTACTTGAAGTAGAAAAGTACGTGAAAATACAAAAGTAACTTCAAGTTCGTCAAAGTACTTGAAAAACCCTTAAATAGCTGAAACTGCATTAAATGAAAATAAATTAACCCAGTGAAAAATATTCCTCAGAAAATCACGATTATTGTTGGTTACCGATGTGCAAATCTCGTTTTTACATGAAGACTCCACTTTTTTTTAGAATAATTCGATTAAAATTGATTGAAATTCCTAAATCAATTGAAAAAATCTACTGCACCGATTTTTATTGATTATTCCGTTTAAAATCTGATGTTCATCGAAACTCATGTAAAGAAATGGGAAAAATTCACTTTTGAGTACTTTCAATATTAATAATGTGAAAAAAATCAACTTGCCTGACTAATTTTTACTTTTTCTAGTGAATTTTCGTACTTTTGAACTTTGAAAGGTACTTTATAGTACTTTTCCATCTATGAAGTATGTAACATGTAATTTTTATACTTTCTAAAGTACTTATTCGCACTTCTAGCATATGCACAAATAACTTATAGTCAAGAAGAAAACGACTGATTTATGATTTATATGACTTCGGATGATTTTTGTGATTTATATGATTTAAAAGTCATCTGAATCATGTGCTTTATATGAATAGCTCGATACGTTATGGAAGTACAGCCGTAAAATTTAACTATTTATAATTGTGTGAACACCAAAAATACTCATAGCTATCAAAGACAAATGTGCGTTCCAGAGTGATATTTGATCAAAGAGTGGAATATATGCAGACTTGCAAAGGAATACGTCCGCTATTCAATACTGCAAGCATTATCAATTTCTATGGCGCACAGCAAAGATATTAATAGACAGCGCTACCTATTAACATCCGAGATGTGTGCAATAGAACTTGACAATACTTGCACCACTAAGCAGAGGATGCCTTTCTTTGCGCATCTAAGTATATTTCGTTCGTTGGTCAAAGCCTTATAATCATCTTTAGTTTAGCAAGGCGCTGGAAATTGTATGAGAGAGATCTTAAGAAGTGCTACTCGAGAATGCATAAGCTGTTTTGACATGATTTCATTATTACTTAGCTAATAAATTAAGCTAGACGTGTAAAAAATCACAAGTGAACAATAATAATATATAAAAATGTTTAATAGCCAAACATGGATTCTTATTTTGACAAATTAAGTAGTTGCAAACCGTTTACTTATGCATGAGTATTTCTGTTGTGAGCTTTAACTTTGATATCAAATGATACAAGAAGGCAAAACATGAAAAAATGATGCTTTTTAAATAGTTTTGATCAAAGAACGAGGGATAATTTTAGGCTGTTTCGTCCCAGTCAGTAAATACCGATCGTTTAGCCTCAAAGTTTGACGATATTAGAATCCATCGTTACTAGACATTTATCTAAGTTTCATGCCAACCGGTCTAACTTTCAATTGCTTTGGCATTCCATTGTATGCAATACTTTGGAAAGTTTGAAAACGATCTTAACAAATCAAAACTCAAATAATTCCTAAGAGATAATTGAGAATCAAAAGTTACATAATAGATATGAAATCCAGCATAGAGTGTGGATCTAGGTCTCGGGTATCAGACATTGGAAAAGTACAAGTACAGCAAGTAAAAGTAGAAATACTTTTTACTTCACACTTGGACTTGGGACTTTACTTGAGTACAATTTACTTAAGTACATTTGTACTGAGTACAATGTACTTGTATGAAGATGCTCAATACGAATATACTGAAGTCCTATTCTAGTAACTATATTTCCGGCGAATTGTCTAGCAGTTCGACTTGTTACATCTGACATCTACCATAAAATACTTGACTACCGATTACCAGGACTAAAGTATCACATATATATATATATATATTATTTGGAGCTATTCATTTTTTTCTAAAGCTACTCTTAGCAAAAATGAATATATAAGCTAGAGTCGTTAGATCAAAAAATGAAGAACCAGAAATTAATCATAGGGAAAAACTTTGCAAATTTGTGGGTTTCTTGCTGGATTCATAACACTCAAAGATCAGCTGCGTTTCTATTCATTGACTTAAACTTTATTTTCAAACGTATTTCACTACAAAGACTGACAGCTTAATGAATTTATCGTTTCCTTAATGGAAAAATACCGACAAACGACACTTAGTGTTGAAGTTTTACTAAATTTACAAATTCATTCACAAAAAAGTATGGAAACAAGTTGCATATATTCCGTGTAGATTAGAAATTCAATGAAAAAGGTTATGTGGGGATCAATTCGACATTATTTATTCTTTCACATCTTTTCGAATTTACTCTAACATGTGTATTTGAGATAATAAATACCTATAAAATCGTACTCAAGAATAACCACTATTCATTTTCATTTTAAGCTCAGCACCTTCTAGTTCTATATTCTCGATTATGATAACATGAGGATAAATACTTCATGTGACTGAAAATCCAATTGACCTCAGAATTTGAACAAGGAATAAAAAAAATGATCAATGGAGAGGAATGATGAAACAAAATTCAATCTATTATAATTATATGGATTATAATCGTACCTAATTTCACCAACAAAGCTTTCATCTGAAAATGATTCGAATTGAGGAAAATTCAGAATTATGTTTAAAGTTCAAACAGTTTTACGATATTTTTAGAAGATCTGGTCACTCTGAGGTGAACATGCTTGAGAAAACTGAAGTCTTCTATGCATAGATGGCGTGTAGCGAATACCTTTCTTCAAAACGCTGTTAAGTCACAAAACCATCACTGTTTTTTAGTTAATATTATATCTTTTACACTAGTTGTCGTATTTGTAGGTTTTTCCTTAGTATAATATCGACTGATTTCTCCTTCACTATTTTAGCAATGCTCTTTATAGAGTTTATTTTTAAATCAAATCTTAACAAAGTCAGGCGCTATCGAAGCAACGGAGCCTGACAAGAAAATCTTTGCAGAGTATTTCATCAAATCACATGTAAATAAAGAAACTCGATGTAAAAATCAATAGAAACAATCAATAAGGAATGATATTCAAGTACAATTGTACTTAGTACTGGTACTTAAGTAAATTCGTACTGAGTAGAAGTACCAAGTACATTTCTGAAAGTACAAGTAAATTTACTTGTACTACAAAAATGTACCTGGTACTTGCGATTTTCAAGTAATAAAGTAAAAAAGTACTAAGTACTGTACTCAGTATCCAATGTCTGTCGGGTATGTCTATTCTTATTTCCCATACACCCACCTACCCATACCCTGCAGTATTAAGTTTTCTGGGATAACAACTCAGTCAAAATCGTCTCTTTCTCATTCAAGTAAAGTGAGCATTAGATTCGGTATTTTTGGCCCGTATGCCATCTACGATTTATGCTAAGCTTCCAACCAACAGTTGTAGGTGCAGAATTGAATTCTACTGTGAATGCTGCTATTTTCAAGGAGATCATCACGGAAAATAAGCCGATCGATCCCGAAAACCAGTTTTCAGAAGATTTTCTTGTCCGAATTTGCTCTGAAAATGTGTTGGTTTTCTAACTAGTTATGTTATGCATTGGAAAACATGAGCGAAAATATTAAAAAAGCAGTCTAACTTTATGAACAAGCAAGTTAACATCGTGGAATATGTTTATTTCGTAAGTACGTATTTCACAACTCAAAATTCTGCACTCGATCCATATTGGTAACATTGCTTTGAATTCCTGTCACTCATAGGATTGAATCTTCATAAAAAATATTACTCAAATCATTAAAGGTACTAAGATGATATTTTTCCTACTCCTCAATTAAAAACCTAGTGATCATAACCTCCAGTTCTTGTTTTGCACGCATTATCTGCTCAGCAAGATGGAGATACGCCTCAATCTCTTCTTCACAGAGCTCTTTAAGTCAATCGATTCTCACACGGGCAATCGACCTGGAATAGCGAAGATCCATGTCCGTTTGTTTAGGATCGTCCATGGCAGACAAGAACGTTGGAATGATAACTCGATTCACATCCTGGTGTTGCATCTTAAGCAAATTATCCATTTCTGGGACGCCCGTTGACAAAATACCTAGGGTCACATCCGTCTTGTAATACACATTGACTGTGTACCCAATGATGAGAGTTCATCCCTTACCATATGCCCTTGCACCTGTGAGGCTCATGCTCATCTTTCCACCCATCTGTCGTTCTTTAAGCTCTTCCGCCAACATCGACATCCATGTATGACCCAGTTCATTTGCTTTGCGTTTAAAATTGAAGAGAAGTTCATCAAGCTCTCTACAGTGCACACGGATGGCTAGGTGTGATGGTATGTATTTTCCAAGGATCAGCCACTCGCTGGTAACCTGAGCAGTTTTCTCGCCAATATGTTGCTTGACCACTTGAATCTGTTCTTGAAGTTGTTCATCAATATATTCTTGGAAGACTTTTAGTAGATCAGGTGGGAGGGTGTTTGGATCATAATCCTCATTAAACAGAATAAATACTTGGAAGATAGTCACTTGCATAATGTTATCTCGTGTCCGGAGAAGTAATTTTTCTACGACATTGTCTCGCAGACGATGCAAGATCTGGTCGGGCTCGATCGAAGTAACCATACCAAATCGGGGCTTGACCATTTGTATGTTCGTGTTGTCGAATGATTGAGACATGTCATGCCAATGTAGCTTATTTACACTTACTTTCAAAGATACGAACTGATTTGCCTTCTGCATAATAAAATCTACAAACGCAGAACACAGATGCTTAAATAGTTTCTAGATAGTCCCGTATCCCCGATGTTGTGGGTGGATGTGCGTGTGGGTAGGTCTGTCGGCGTGGATGAAGGTGTGTATGGATATGGGTGTAAGTTTGAATGTAGATGTGTGTGTGGGTGTGGATGCATATCAGAGGTGCAGAATCTACCATAAAAAGAGAAAATTTTCTCGAACAAAAAAATACAGCGGAGAGTTTCCACGCACTCAATAATTTCAAATAGAGCTGGGCAAATCAAGTCACGTCAAGTCTGACTTGACTTGACTAATGAGTTGAGAAACCTCTGACTTGCTCAGCTCTGGTTTCAAAGAAATATTCCTAAACAATAATTCCCAAAAAGCTTCTCCGAACACGATATTTTTTCAAGAATTTTCAGAAACTGAGAAAAATTTCCACGAACAGGCGTCCGCGCACGCTGGCAGTTTCTGCATCTCTGGTGCGTATGTTCTGTTGTACTTAAGAAATTTCGCTTTTGAAATATTTTTAGGTTGTTGTTGTTTTTTTTTCTTTCTCTGTTGATAAACAGAGTCGAACAATGCTCGTACAGAACAGTTCAATTTATAAAATTATCTTTGACCAACGATGAAATAATCAAACAATGAAAAGAAAAAAATCATTACTGGTACTGAGACTTAATGATCTTGTTCATTTATTTTATCATATTCAAATAAGAAGATTTGGAGTTTTTTTAAGACAATTTTCACATATAATATTGAAATAGTATATAAACCCGACTGAGAGATTGAAGTTCTCTTATCCTCCCATTAGACTATACCAGTGTGACCAAATCTTAAGTAGAAGATGTTCGAATTCTGCAATATCAGTTCATCATTAACTTTCTTTTTTTCTCGCCTAAGATTAGAAGAATCTATTATGGAGATCGATTCTCATTTATTTGTTCATATTCAGAACAAAAACAAATCATGCAATTAAAATAGTTGCTATATAATTATTGTGATGATGTTTCGCCCTACGTTAAAAGATTGTGATACATGAGTTGATACAGATAGCAGAACAGCGATCTCAAATTTTATGGTCCGACACAATTTATGAACGGGAATTCAACTCGAAGAAATTTTATAAATTGAAAAGTGATCATAAAATAAAATAATAATTGATCTAGAACTTTGATACTCGACTATGAAAGCCGACTGTTGCTTTGTTTAATTACATAAATTGAGACTAATTCTATTGAGAGCACATTCTTTTCGAGTTGACACAATTTTTAATAGTGACTCAAGTGTAAGTTAAACATGATAAGTCTAGTAATATTGTTTATAGAAAGAGATGTTCCAAGATATGATCGGATATGACGTTTCTATGTTGTTCATTCTATTCTTATAGTCGAGCATGGATTTGCTTACATAGAATAACACCAATGTAATCTGATTAATGGATCTTCTTGTTGATATCGAATAGAAATATAACTGAACATGGTAAATACGAAGATTCAGCTGTAACCATAGATGTATTGATTTGATGTTTGATTCATCTCTCTCTGTATCTCATAAAAGTTTTTATGCATGACAGCATCTCTCAGTAATTCTATCAGATTAAAAAAATTATAAAAAATACTCAATATTTGCAGGTTTCATATGTTGCTCTGCATTAAATGCAAAACCGATCTGTTTGTTCTTCATCCGAATGGATTAATTTCTTATGTCTTTAATATGAGTGTTGTATACTTGATCACCATCACTTCGAACAATTCTGTTAATTAGTTTTCACTTAACTATATTTTCTTCTCAACAGAAGTTTACGAATCTCTTTAACAACTGTATATATCTCAGAGTTACATTGAAGATCAATAGCACATCACTTAATCTTCATTACATATTTGATTATTAAGAATAAATATGACATATAATTTTACTTGGTTGCAATATTGTTGATTTGCAAAGAATACTTGAATTTTCATCATGAGAACGTTTAGCCACTTAGTTGTCAATATTTGAACTGTCCTTATTTTTTACATAATCAATAAGATCTTATGTGAAATACGAAAAAACTTTAATATCTATGTCAATAGACTTTTTTCAACAGCTATCAAATTAGCTGAAGCTCAAAAATAGTCAGCATGGGTGGTTCAATACTCAAAAGATAAAATTCATTTAGAAGTTTTAGTAATCCATCGAAAAAAAAAACAGATTCTTCAAATGCGAATATTGCCACTTGTCATACATGTGCAGTAATCAAAAATGCAACAGATGAAAAGAGACACAGTTTAATAACATCCTCAAGACCTTTACGTCAAGTACTTGATGCTCATCAATTTCATCTTTCCATGACCGTTGAATCTACAGATAAAAACCATAAAGATTGACGAAACATCTATTCTAAGCTAATAGTTCTTTATGTAACGACTATTTTTCGAAAGTGACATAATCATTTCTCTTTTGATAATTTCGATCAGAATTTATTGTTCTCGACAATTGTTCATTATCAAGATTTTTTTATATGAAAAAGTCAAGTGATTCATGAATAACATTGGTGAAATGTTCATATCCATTGAGCAATCAAAGTTCTTTGTTTTTCGAATAAGTTAATGATCTGCTCTTGATCAATGTGGTTCGTATTGTTCGTTTGACCAACTTTCTATTTTTCATCGATTTCAATCAAACTCGCTTTGTGAAGCACGTTTCTTTGAAAAGTAAGCTGATCCAATGCTTATCATTTATTCTTCATCAGTTTGATCAATGTTGTTGTTTTTTTAAGATTGTCACATCAAAATTGAATTCCTTTTGTGTTCTACTTATTTCACATAGTCGAGTCCAATGCTATCTTGTCTTTGATTTGAAATGTTCTGATCTGATAGGTCATCATTGACTAATCATTGACATTGGATAAATGAACGAAAACAATCATTATTGAATTTGGATGAACTATTAAGAATAGTTGATGATTTTCTTAGAAGTTAAACGATCTTTTCAAAAGATTTAATATGTAATACATCAATGATCTGATATTGAAATAATTTTCATAATTTCAGACATGATGAAATTAGATAGTGATCGATAAATTCACTTGATCGAACGATTTTATAAATGAAAAAGAAACTGTTTATGATGTTTTGATTACGAAAATGATCGATTGATGTTTAAAAAATATATTCATTGTTAATGACAAGTCTATTGAAGTATCATATTAAACATGATTTCATGAACGAGACAATCATATAATTAAATGTCAAATGTTTCTTCTATGTTTTGTTTTTGTGAACCTATAAGAGATTTGTAAAAGTGATTATTAATCAATATTGAACTAACAAAATCCACTGCAAATCTTTGTTCGTGTCTTGATTCAAATAGAAATATTCTCACAATGAATATTTCAATATAAATATTTGTTTATTCAAATGTAATGGTCCACTTAAATTATTTAAAATCTAATAATCTATAAACTTGTTGCATGCTTTCAATATGATTAATCAACAATTGAATTTATTTTATTTGACAAACTGAATTAATTCTGTATCACAAATCAGATCTTAGTAATTTTCTCCTCTCAATATTTCAATTATCTCATATTGATATTCAGATGATTGATCACTTCAAATTCGTCTACTGACTATATAATTTTATTTAGATTGATAAAGATCTCGACATTGAGTGACCGAACTTTTCATAGCAAGACAAATTGTTACGGAAAAATGTTGCAATATATTACAGAACAATACATTTGTGCATCACGAAGTAATATTGTAGAAAGTGATGATAAAAAGTAAAGCAAAATAATCAGAAAAAATTAGTCTCTAAAAATTTGGCTTCTGAACTCAAAAAGGATTGACGTATTTACTAAAATCCGAAAAATTTTCCATTATTATGCAAGAAGAATCTTTTGTTTCAAAGTTTTTTAGATTCTCTCAACGAAATAAAAGTTTTGTGTCAAAATGCAAACGTTTCGTATATTCTTGGAAACTGCTCTATTGCTTACGTAATTTAACAGTGTCTTTACCACGATTCCTTTGAACGTACATGCAGAAAGTTCTTTGTGGATTTAGTAAATGTGCCAATCTTTTTTGAATCTAGTATTCAAACTATTTTTTTAGTGATTAGTTATAATATTTTCTGATTATTTCACTTTTCATCATCACTTTTTACAAAATTAGTTCGAGATGTGCAAATGTATTATGCTATAAAACATTGTATTACTATTTGTCTATTCGACAATTTGTCCGTGCGACACTTTTTGTAACAAAAAAGGCTAGCACGTCGATATTCTTCACTGTTTTACTATTTTTTAGCGATATTTTGTTCAAATTGATTAGCCATATACAAAAAATTTGTATTATTATCCATGTCTTGTCAATATAGTTCTATTGAGCAAAACAATGCAAAAATCTATCTCGATAAAATACAATTGGGTGTGGGTGTAAGCATGTGGCAAAAATAAATGACACCCACACCCTTCATCAAATTCAATCAAACATAACAATTCTCATTTAGAATGTGAAAAAATTAATCGAACAATCTTCTTCTTGACTATTTTTATTGAATCTGACTATTGTTGATCACCATGTTCAAAAGAATACTTATTGATAGAACAAGAGTAAGGTAAGATATTTTTATTATTTAGATATTTGACATTGATCTTAATAGTTCAACAGGATATTCAACAAGTTGTTATACTATGAGGGGAGAACAGATCACCGTGACGACATATTCATTATAATGAATGAAGTATTCATTCATCTTTCAATCTCGTTGATCAATTCAGCCGTGAGTCATCCTCTCAATCTCTATGAATTCCTCTCCAGCTGTCTGATTAAAAACTCGTAAAGATCTGGCTAACAAGAAAATAAAACAAATCGTCCATTCAGTTACAATGTAATAGACATGCGACTTAGTGATAAAGTAGCCTTTTCTGAATATTTTGACGAATATTCATCACGATAATTCTATATTATTGTCTTTCAGATCCATAACAACAATTATGAACATAAGATCCCTCCTGTTCTTCATAACTGTTAATTTTTGCAAATGGTACATTTCTCTTGCGTAGGTGAATTTAATAATTGAACACGATATACTTCGTTGTTGCCAATTTAAAGAAGATCAAAACAAGCTTCAAATCTTTGAACTACACTTTCAAATCATTGTTTACTGCATATCTAAAATGATTTGATTCATCATGATCTGCTAGTCGATACAAGATAGTTCTATTTGAATGGATTTTATTATTCAATCACTGGTTAAAGACTATAATGAGGACGTTAAAGTAATGTCAATTTTCAAAAATCATTAGCTTCGATCAACGTGGAATTTTTGTACTCGATGATTTTTTTGATCACTCACGTAAAGATTACCATCTCGATCAAATGACAAACCGATGGGACAAGAGAGTTGATTCGATTGACTTCCTGAACCATTTCCACCAATGATGATACTTCCTTGTGTGGCTCCTTGAGACCAACGCATTATTCTACTATTCCCATTGTCAGCCACATAGATAGTGGCTGATTGATCAACGACTATTCCACAAGGATTCGATAATTGTGTAAGACTATTTCCTTCACCTTGACCGCCAGCCACAACAATGCCTTGTTTCGCACCTTTCATCCACTTCATCACACGATGATTGTTATAATCTGATACGTACACTGAATGATCTCGATCGACGGCTACGTATCTTGGAT
The DNA here is from genome assembly GCA_905329745.1 of Rotaria sp. Silwood2. Lineage (NCBI taxonomy): Eukaryota > Metazoa > Rotifera > Eurotatoria > Philodinida > Philodinidae > Rotaria > Rotaria sp. Silwood2. The sequence continues at coordinate 25,536 of CAJNSZ010001075.1, read as the reverse complement.
TAGACAACTGATTCAGACCATTTCCTTGTCCCTTTCCACCTGCAACGACTGTTCCTTGATTGTCTCCAATCCGATATCGTCTAACTTCATCTTTCTCATAATCAGCAATATAGAGAAAGCCATCATCGTCCATAGTCAAGCCCAAACATCCAATATTTGAGATAATTGTTTCTCCATTTGTACCATTTTGACGAAGCCATCGAACTACTCTTTTGTTACGATAATCACAAATGATAAGACTGTCTCCTTGTTTATCGATGATCATACTCGTCGGACCGCATAACTGATCAGAATGGTTTCCTTCTCCATTTCCACCAGCTACAACTCGACCAGTCGTCGCACCACATTTCCATTCAACAATACGGTGATTTTTGAACTCAGCAATGTAGATAGTTTGTTCACCATCAACGTACAAATCCCATGGATTGTGGAGTTGATTGAGTTCGCTACCTGCTCCATTTCCTCCAGCTACAGTAACACCATCATGTATCCATTTTGCATTGGCATTCAGATTTGCACTGCGCAATAATGGTACTGAAACAAAACACACTTTCATTCATTTACATTAAATTAATGTACGTGGATGGAAACCGATATTCGAAGTACAGAACTTTGATTGAGAGAGAGAGAGACACAAAGAATAGTTGTACTCAATTTTCATATTAAACAATGGCTTATAATAGCGATCTCGTTGTTTTTATATTTCGAATAATGGATCATCTGAGTGTTTCTATACACTGATGATTAATATTCGAATCTTCGAATTAAACATCAGAGTTTCTCTTCAGCTCATCATCATCGAAAGACTTCTTATCTTTTAAAGAAGTTTAATAACAAAATGTCGCTATTGATCATCACAAGTAGTAAAGAAAGCTTGACAGTGTTCTGTTTTTTTTTTCGAATAGATAATTGTTAAAAACAGTTGTAGATGATTGAAATGACTATTAATTTTCGTTGGACAAATGATCATCAAAACTCTTTTGTAAATGAAATCTCAACTGAGAACTATTGATATGAGCTCAATAAAATTTTTAAAATTTTCGTTTTGAAGAACAAACGATTGACACTTCAATACAAAACATTTGATAAAACTTCATGCAGTTTGATTTTCATAAAATCAATCAGATCAGCATTCGGAATGTGAGAAAAGAACTGTGAAGAACTATGTCAACTGTTTCTGATCATTCTGAGTCTCACAGATACGACAAAAGGTTTGAAATAATTGAGACGCATATTTATTTTTAAAAACAGTCAAGATCCATGACTTGTTTGAACAGAGAAAAGCTCACGACCAAGTCTTAACACAATTTCTTTTTGGTTTTCGTCGCGCTCTCGTCTAGAGAGAAGAGAATCAAATTTTCTTTGTTCCACAATGATCTTTTAAAGAAAGCATCTTCATTATTTTTTCATTGTTTTGTTCAACTTACTGCAAGTTTTCAATGAAAGAAAATGTGACCTTTTCTATTCGACTATCGAAATTCTTGGCTCAACAATACTCAACCAATTCCGATCAGTTCATGTTTTGCGATAGAAAAATCGTTTGATTTCGATGAATTTCAAATTTTGATTTATATCATTGCGAAGATTAACCTAGAAGGACTTGGAAACCTCACATTATCCTCTTGTTTTCATTGGAATCTCTCATACGAAAGTTTTTTTTTTCTATCTATACTAAACAAATGACGAAATAATCCTTAACGTTTTCGAACCGTGTTTCAATTAGAAATTCAAAAGAGTCATGCGTATCTTGGACAGGCCCAAGAGGCGCTTGAAATTCAACCTTGTATCACTTATGCTTCATTCGAAGCTCGATAAATTTTGTCCATCTTCGATCTCAAAATGCAACCTGTTGATGCTCCTTAGTTAAAGATTTAACTTTCATGTACTTTAGACTACTAACTATGTCAACATATAATATGCTCGAGTGTTTTTTGAATAACTTTTGATAGAAATATCATGGAAATCTGAGGTTTTCAACATTCAAGAGATGAGTGTTCATTTGGCTAATATCCTCATACATTCACACCTTGTCTCTCTTGATCCGTTTCTGCTATTGTATAGCTTTAATTCAAAATAAACCCCTCCCCAGAATACAAGGCCACCCTATATTAGAAGGCCACCCTCATTAGAAGGCCACCCCAGGAAAAAAACTCACAAGGCATAATAGAAGGCCATGGGGTTTCCAGAAACTTTTTTTAGAAATCCAGTGGATTTTTATATTTTAGTACTTAAAATATCGGTTTTTTAGTAAAAAACCAAGGTTTTGTAACTAAAATTACTTTTTTTTCTAATACGAAAACTGGTTTTACGGAACTTGACTGCTAAAAGTGCCTTTTTGAACGGTAGAAAATTTTTCCAACAACCCCTGGTTTTTTAGGTAAATCTTAGTAAAAAATAGTCCACAATTGAAGGCCACCTTTGCAGAAGCGATGTGAATTTCCATAATAGAAGGCCATGGCCTTTTATTCTAGGGGGGAGTTTACTCACACTTTTGCTGTTCTTCATGAACATAGATGAATCGATTCCAATCAATTTGATTATTATTGTCAATAATGATTGATTCTTTTATATGTTTTTGACAAAAATGTTCAAATTTTTGTTTGACCTCATTGATCCTTTGTTTAAGGTGATCAATATCATTTTCAAGAAAATTTTCTTCGTCTTGATAACGACGAATTTCTTTTTTAATTGGTTCAAGTTGTTGTATTGTTGTTATTCTTTGTTTTTCGATTAATTCAATAAGTTTATGACGTGCTTTTTCTGCTGCTTCTTCTACTTTTTTGATTGTTGTTTTCTTCCATTATTCAATTTGATCGAAAAGATCCAGTGATGAATAATTTGTTTTTTGTAATTTTTCTAATCGATCAAGAAGTTCATCGTGTGATCGGACGATTTCATTATCGAATTTCATCGATAAATGTTGTCCATGTTCTTTGAAATCTTTCAAACAAAAATATTTTTTACATCCAATACAAACACAAATCGCTGAAGATTTATGACAGATTGAACATAAATTTGATTCATTTACTGTTATCATTTATCTTTGAAGAAAATTACTCAAAATATGTAAATTATTATGAGAATATCTTGATCTAAAATGAATTCATATGAGTATTGATAAAGAAAACTTAATTTTAAGTGATTGACTCAATTTTCTTCGTTTATGACTCCGATTAAATCTTGTTCAACTATCTTTAATATGATTATATTAATCTTCAATGAATTCTTATGTTTAACCTAATAATTATGAAAATATTAATTAAATTCAATAGTCTTGAATAGCTCATCAATTTTTTCTGAGAATGAATAAAGTCTTTTGAAATGAATCAACTTATGTCGATAAAAGTCACAAGACAGTAAAAATATTTTTAAGCGGAGTATATGAATCTCTTCATAAAGGATATCGATGTCTTCAATAAATAGAAAATCATTATTATTCCATGAAAAATGCATGTTAACCAAGTTTCAAAAAAAATCACTAACATGATAACTTGTATCAGAGAAAAATAGAAAATTATTGAAAGTGTGTAATGATTGTACAAATAGCATTTGCATTTTGTTTATTTTGATAACAAAATATTCTTGAAAACTTTCTCATGCATTTTTATAAAGGATCACTTAAGGGTATCCCACCCCATCCTCAATTTTTGATCATTTCTTGGATTTGCAGAAGGCACAATCGATCTGCATGAAATTTTTACGACAGATATAGCACCAGAGTGTGCGTGGGTGTGAGGTGTAGAAAAAGATGTCAATCCACACACTCGTATCCACTCCTCACTCACACACCCACACCCAGGGAGCATTTTTAAGAAACGAATGGTTTTTCAACGATTTTTTTAATCAATTTTATCTCAAAACTGGTTCAACATAATGGTTGCAAAATATTTCCAGGTCGAACTTAGATATGAGCAGGCACAAAAGTGTGAAAAAACAAAAATAAACTGCAGAAATTATTTTAAAAAATCAACCTTGGGACTTCATCTTTTAATCTGTATTTTTCTTCTTTTATTATATGGAAATTGTTTAATTATTAGCGGAGAGAGAGTCCTCTATTATAGTGAGGACTCCTAATTTGTCGAGGACTTTATATCATTCATTCCGTTTAAGATAAATTCTAACTCTCACTGAAATGATGTTTTTTTTTTGGATCGAACTAGAATTTTGAATATACAGAAGCAACGTGAGACAGACACGCAATTATACCCACACTCAAATGGTTTAATGAGTTCACACTGTAGACCAAAACCTAAACTCAACTGTCTAAAGGTTTGGATTTGGTAAATTTCTAATTAGTATCGAAGACACTGAAAGATATTGGTATTGAAGTACTGGACTCATCTAATGTTCTTTATAGTTCTTTTTCCATTAATTCTAATACGATAAATGTATATTATAAGCACTAGAATGATATAGCATTTTAAATTACCTTGCTAACAGTGTTGCAACAATTTTGATATGAATATGTACGGTTATGTGTATCTATGTCTATGATGTGCGAATGATATTAAAACATATCAGAGCTTCATGTGGGATGAAAAAGTTCTATCCTATCCGTCTATTAGACAAACAGCCACTTATATAAACATTTTTTACAAGGAAAGATGTAGCTGTTTTTGTCGTATAGATTGCATTCTTGTCTACTTCAATGGAGTTAGCGAAGATAAGATTTCTTTCTATTCTGTAAATGGTTATGCATTGTAGCGATGTGTGGGATGTAGATGTGAGAGAAGAGAATATATATCGAAGATAATATGATATAATTTTATCGTCACATATTATAACCAGCAGCTTTTATTGAAATTTTATTATTATGATATTAGTTAAAGAATGATCAAATGTTGCAGAAAAATAGAGAATTGCTTTTGCTGTTATTACATATAAAGAGAAAGTTTTTACAAACTTTCTATACGAAAAGAATGTATCTTCGTCACTACCTTTGGATTTCTTTCAGTAGTATAATGCTTTATTTAATTAGTCAGACCAATAAATGTATCATTAAATTTTACTTATTCAATAACTATTTGACGAATATGACATTTCATGAGACAGAACGAGGCAAGAGATTTTTTGAAGTATTGCATTCCATGGGACCACGTTTTCTGTCTCATTTCACCCCACGAGAAGTCACAGTGCACGAAATTCTTTCAGTACAAAATATGGAAACGAGAGAATAAAAATGGCAATATCGAAACAACGACTAATTCAACATTGCACGACAAAAAGCAAATAAGTATGTATGTACATGACATGATAAAGAGAGAAAAGAAATGTGTTCCATTAGAATACTCTTCGGGAGACGAAGAAGAAGAAAACGTAAAAAGAGAAACAATTCGTACATCATCGTGCTTGTAAGAAAATATTGCACAGCTAAATGTCTATATTTTCTGAGATGTGGTCAAAGATAAGAAAAGAAAAGAAAATCAACAAAAAATAATGAAACTACACAAGATACAGCAAAAATAACTGATGAAAAATACAGAGTGGTCCAAAAGTCTTTTTACGAAGGAAAAAAATCTGAATATCTCTGCTATACTATCATCAGATAGGTTGATTTTTTTACCCCTAATAAAAGACTGTTGATGGGTCATATTCATAAGAAAAACATCGATCAAGACTACTTTGAGTTACTGTCGTTGACTTCAGTAAACAACTGTAACCTTTCACAAATTATGGAAAATTATATTACAGTTTACACAACAAATTGCTAGTGTTTATAGCTGAAAATTTCAGAATATAATAAGTAACAAGATGTGTACGTATGGTATAAACTTCACATCAAAGGACACTTCTATCAAGAATTGATAAAAAAAATGTGCATAGCTTACTTTTGGCTAAAGAAATCATTATATTGCTTTTTCATAAGCCGTGAAAGATTACAATTCCTTATTGAGGTTAACGATGATACTTCAAAGCATTGTTTGTCAATGTTTTTCTTATGAATATAATCTGTCAACATTATCTTGCCAGTCGTAAAAGAATCAGCTCACTCGGTCAAAGTCTGAAAGAGATACTCAACTTCTTCAGTTACGTGACTTTTGAACCACTCTGTATTTTTGTCAATAAATATAGAATGAAGGCGGATATGACAGGGTGTATGGATTTTAAAAACAGACCGTATGATTGACGATAGGGTGGATGTGAGTGTTGGTGTTCTCTTCAATTCACACCCACACCCTAGTGTGGCTTTTTCATATGTTCCCATTGCACGTGTCATTCTATTTTCGTGGTTGAAAACATCAATTATCTGTAGTCAATCATATTTGCTTTTTTTCGTTTATCAATCGAATTGATTGTGTATAAATGCAATATACTTTTTTTCTCAAATATCTGTTCTCCTTTTCACTAGGAGCTGCGCTTATTTGCCAACTTAATGGCATTGTTTATCTCACTCTGTTTCACACATATGGCGATAGGGCTGCTGACATTTGTTTTTCTGCTGTTCTATAATGGGTATACGCCAATATTACGTATATATTCTTTTCTTCTTCCATTTGTTCTGTTATTCTTTTTTTCACTGAAAGGTTTTGACTGATATTCATGTGGTATGAGACGCTTTGAAAAAAAAGTAAAAGAAACATAACCTATATTATGTCTGATGCCGAAATACTGTAAAAACTCTTCTGTACAGTGATAAAAGTAATCTTTTGTTTTTCGTCATCCATTATCCTGTTGTGCTGATTCTGGTATAGTACATGTGTTTTAAGATTTTGAAGTATAGTTTAAATCTTAATGAGTGTCATTTTCGTCTCTAATAATAAAATCTAATAAGGACACCCACCTACGACAATATATTGCCCTTTGTTGTTGATTCATTAGATTTAGAATATATCATGGTGCAATGTATATTCTATGGTCGTCTACTTCGGTTTATCATCACAATCTCTTCTTCTACGTCAACAAACTTTCCCAAAAGTTATGATTGTTGAACGAATGCATCAAACACCAGTAGTTTTCAAGCTTAATATAAAAACTGTTTTCTTTATTCAGAAGTCGAGACTAAGCTTTTATTCTTAGCGGACAAGTTCATCAATGTCATGACTATCAGTTCTGCAACAGCTTTAGTAATATCATGCTCTGTCTTGTGTTTTCACCCACATTGTTGTTCTTGTTTTATGAAGTCACCTTTGGCAACCTTTGATTCTTTCTTTTTCATTTTTTGCTTCTCTGTATTTTCGATTTATCCCTCTCAAAGAAGAGAAACATCATCGATATGTCAAAATATTCGAGAAAGAGGGAATGTTTTTGAAAAAATAGTGTATTGTTTTGGGGGTATGTATTTTAACGATCATCAGTGTCGGAAAGGCGTTTTGTATAACTACAATAAGAAATTACGTACTTTTTTATATATACTCGAATTGCAATCAGTTATGTCTTTCATAATTGCCTTTCAATCATTTGTCGAGATATATTGAAACGATCGAATGGTTGTTGGATTTCTTCAAAGTAGATTTTTCCAGTTACCTTGTTATGATAATCTATTCTGTTGGTTCTTTTTACCAATAATATATCAGAAAAAGTAATAATAAATCTGCGAAGATAAATTTTAATTATGTGAAGTTCGTGATATTGATAGAAATTCGAGCAGATAATTTAAACAAAATGGTGCTTATGCTTTTCAGAGCGAGAAAAGCCTAATTTTTTTTTTCTATTTTAGTTGTTGAGCAAACATTTCGAGAATAGTTTATTTGTAGTGAAGATACATGATTGTTTAACGATTCAATAATTACTGTAACACATTTAAGGACACCCTCGTGGTTCATAAGACAAAATAAAACTTTTTCAGTGAAGAGATTGCTCCATTCATCCCGCTATATTCTAAGCGAGCATCTGAATCGTTAGAATATTTTTCATCTACGTTTAATCATTCAATATTGGAGGTCATAAGTGGTGAATTTTCCTTCTTAAATTCATGGCATAGTACATCATCAAAGAGAATTATTCAGTGAGTCTGTACAATGAAAAGTATGAATGATGCCTGTAGCCAACAACCGACTAAAAAGGATTCAATCGACTTTTTCTGATATTTTTTTAATGTTAACCTTTTTCCACAGTCTGTTGCCTATTGGCAGCATAAAGCCATTAAATATAGAGGTCCTTTTTTCTCCTAAAAATACACTTTTGCTATTCCTATGAAACAGTAACACAAAATGGTATATTGAAAAGTATTTTTTTACTAAGTGATTTCTGCTAGCCCGTCGATAATATTCAAGAATGAAAATTTACAAAGTAGTTTTCTCTTACAAACAAAGACAAAAGTTGGATTCAGCTTGATAACTAGTGAAGTTATAAGCCAGTAGATACATGACGCACATAACTCCAAATCCCCACGAATCACTGAATCATTATGAAGATTTTGTTTTTTTCTAGAATAAAAATAAATCCTATTCGGATGAATAGTAAACAGGGCTCGTCAATAAATCATGTGGAAATTATTAATCAACCTCGTCATGCTACAAAATCCACGTACGAAGAGCCATATGTGCAATGGATGTGGGGATCACATGTGAATCCTTACGATTTATCTCAAACCGTGATGTGGAGTCCGTACTCGGATGTGGAAACAGAAATAATTGAAGCAGCATTTCAAAAGAAGGAATCTCTCGTCTTGCTCGACGATTGTCGTATTGAATTAAGTCAGTTTTTGCAAATATCGAACACAGAATATAATCTTCAACTACCAGTTCAACGGTGTCTGGAAAAACCAACGTGCAAGCCCAGAATAAGAAAGAACAGATTACAGCCTCTTGATTCAATTGTACCAAAAGTACCTTTTGTCGATAAAAACTCTTCTGAAGAATTCGTCACTACAGTTACGCATCAATTCGATCTTACCAACAAAAGGTTTTCTGTTCCATCGATCATTAGAATGATGGTAGAAAAAGCAGCTGAAGGTCTAATCATTGAAGGCACGACGGTGGGAAAACCAAGAGAAGCTGAATGGCTGGCTGAACAGTTACGCCAAGAAATGAATTCATCTCAACAAAAAGTATGGGCATGTTGTGCTCGACTCTATAGCAAGGATTCATTTCTATATAGACAAATGAATGAGATCATGCGACTGGTCGATGATGGTGATCAAGAACATGAAAAATTATGGAAAAGCAAGATCATTTCACTTGGTCCATTTGCTTGGCTTCTCTATTGGATGCGGGAAAAAGATGATATATGTTCCACACTCGTAGTCTATCGAGGAGCGACACTTCCGGATGATGTAATTGCAAAATTTAAACAAGCAAATCAAAACAATCTATATTGCTTTCAAGCTTTCACATCGACTACTCGAAGTCGGCAGATCGCTGACATTTTTGGGGGCAACGTTCTTTTCATAATTAACATTTCTGCTGAAGATGGCATAGATATACAGCATTATTCAAATTTTCAAGACGAAGAAGAAATATTACTTGCGGCTTCGTTTGACTTCAAAATAAAATCCTGCGAAAAAGTTGGCGATAAATGGGAAATTCATCTTATATCGTTTTGGTCTACTGACTACTGGACCTCATCATCTTCGAGCTTTTCTGATTTGTTAGAAGACTCATCTCTTGAGAGTGATAATGGTAAAATCGATGTTGTTCAAGGATGACTTATGAATTATAAGATGTGATTGTATGTGAATATGCTTTAAAGATAAGGCAAATCAGCAATACACTCTAAGATACAATCGCTAAACAAGAGAGTAAACTGATGAATACATCAGTACAATTTTTAATTTAGTACTTCATTGTTGATATTCTTTTACTTCTCATGAAAAAAATGGATGGGTGGGTGTGGATGTGATGCAGGAGAGAATTAGACCATCCCAACATCCAACCACGCCTTCATACTCAAACCCAGACCCACACATCCACGTTCTGAATGGAAATTCCTTGAGTCGTATCCAATTTATACTACAAATTGTAATGCATGCGTCGATTTATTAGTGCTGAAGTTACATCTTAAAAAAATCGAACAGCCTACCGTTTAAACATTTATGAAGACTTGAACATAGATTTAGAAAGTGTTACAGGATTGTTCTCTTATTTTATCGAGAAAAGATCATGACGTAGGATGTTATACGTCTGTTTGTATATGCCTTGTTTTTTATTCATTATGTAACATACTTTTGACTTAGGCTGTTTTCAAAATTTTTGAGTTAAGCGCCTAATAGTTAATAATCGCAAATAATTTATTTAATTAACTAGGTAAATCAGATGGAAATAATGGTTTCGAACATAGATTTAAATATATCTCATACGAATACCATAAAAGTTAACTATTCATTTCAGTCACTTTGATGTCGATTTACATAAGTTTCGGCATATCTATCGTTGAATCTCTAAATGAGTCTATTATATTGAAAATGAAAATATTTTGGCGTCTCCAAATTTTTGACATAAATGTTTCAAAAAAAAACTCGACATCAAATGATTACTATGTTCGTTTAATAATGTCTCGAATGACGGTATAAATTGATGAATAAGTATATATTGTTAGATGATTTAGATATTGACTAAATAAAACTCAAATGCATCAGATCAAAAGTTTCGGTCAAAGGTTCTGCAAGTTTTAATTTATTAGCTGGTTTGAATACAAGGCATGAATATACATACTAATTATTTGTTGTTTTTTGTATAAATGCTGAATACGAAACATCTGGCTCAGTTCTTGTCCATATGTTATTTATGCCTAAATAGCTAGATGTTAATCAGTAATGATAGGCTTTTAATATAATTTCATTAGGATAATAAATTGTAAAAGCACATAGAGTCTGAGAGAAGAGAAGGTCAGACACGAAATAAAAGCGAGCAACGATAAGTGGCATGTGACAAAGAACTATAATAGTTCTAATATTTCTTAACATTTCGTGATGCCACAAAAACATATTTTTATAAAGTTTTCTAGCCTAATCTAACAAAATGAATCTATTATTATTCTTCTTTGTGTATCTAAACTTTTAGAAGTTGTAACTTTTGTTATATTTGCAAATTTCACAATTTCCATTTTTATCTCCTTACGTAATTACTTGTAGATACTCTAGATACAAGATCAATTCATAATTTTCTGGATCATCGTTTCTTGCTGTTCTTTCTTTAATTTGAGTTTCTTCTTCGATATTCACAGAGAAAAATGTTTGAATTACATGAATGGCACTTTTCCCATTTACTATTGTTTCTGCTTGAAAATCAACACATTTTCCAAATTCCTTTATTAATGACGTGACTTAACCATAATGTTCAGCATGGAGTGGAGTGTGGGTAGATAGAAGACCACATTTACACCACATCCACGCCCCTTATTGTGAGGCTTTTTGCTTGTATTCATCATGAACGTAACATATTATACGTTCCGAAATTAAAAATAATTTGATCTTCTTCCGTTACCTTTTGCTTTTCGATATTATTTGAGACATAAATATGTTTTGATGTTATTTCGTGTACAATATTCACTGTGCGCAAATCACTCAGGTAAATAGTTTCGTGCACATCTGGCGTACATACATATTGCGATACAATGCGTGATCAAAAAGAAAATTAAAAAAAAAGGAGAAATAAACCAAATCAATATAGAGTAAGAAACGTATAAAGTTGTCCTCCTGCAAAGGTTAAAACGAATCATTCGTTAAAGCAAGCAAATAGTGACACATACACAACATCACACTTAATCTACAGCGTCTCGCCACAAAATTTTCTCCATATATTGGATTTTATTCATTTCATCGTGGTGAGTAACTTATTAGAATAATACAAAAAAAAAACAGAAACAAGCTCATTAAATAATACAAATAGGATCAAAAGGATCTACACGTACGATAAGTATGAGACAGATATGAAATAGATCTGAATAATCGTTTTTTTTTCTTTCAGACGATTGATTGATACATAATTACTAAGTAGTAGTTTCTTTGATTCACTTTACTGTCTCAATCTTACTTTTATTTATTATTTTAATTAGTTTCAATTCAATGATAATTTCTTTATATAACATTATTAGTTTTGTTTTGCGAATGCTGTACATCATGTTTAGTTATTTCAAAAAAAAACGAGCATTAAACTATCATCATGATGTAACTAAGTTCTAATGACGATAGGTATGAAAATGTTATCGACACGTTAGTAAAATCTTCGTATCAGTGAGGAGGATGTTGAAACTCTTCGCTTCTTCCAGTACTGTCTCAAAATCATCGTAAAAATCGTCAGACTACACAGCATTAAAAAAGAGTGGTGCCGAAAATCTTTTGACTATAGGACAAGTTATTAACATGAAGCTGTAATGTTTTGTGTCACATATCGAAGCCTAAAGAAGAAGTCAGCTAGCTTTCATATTAGTGAGTTGAATCGATTCAATGATTATGATTTCATGAGGTACATGAATCATTAAATAATTCAAAATTTTTATATTTTTTTCATAGAAAATGTTTATCTGTGAGAACTGTTAAGGTATATCTTGTTTTATTAAATATGCTACTTAGCTCTGCTAAGATTTAGTCAAGCCTATAAATATCTACAGAAGTCTAATCAATTTTATATCCTTTATACATATGTTTCCACTTTCACCTCACTGAGGCGATACGTTCTGTGGATGTGCGTGTTGTTACCTTTTGGCAACTGGGTGATTTTTTCGAGAATGTACCGGACTTTACACCAACTTTATCGGAATGGAATGAAACTTTTTCCACTAGTAGAACTTAATATCTTGATCTGCAATGTCAACTTCAAACAGTTTTAAAATGATGGCATAATGGTTTCTGATCAAGAATTCTAGAGGTATTCCCAGCCAAAACCTGATTTCTAGAATATCTGCATTTTACATCATAGAAAGCTGGAGCTTTAAGAGTAGATGCAATTTAATGGGAACATCATTTCATTAAGCGAGAACTTTTTTCTCCAACGCTTTCTTTACATCGAAAAGTTTCTCATAAAGAAAGCAATTTTTTCGAGTTTTTTAAAAAACTAAATTTCTCTGGAAAAGGACAAGATTCAATTAAGAATTTTATAAACACTAAAATCGTGTATAAGTGTTCTATTTAGTTATAATGTTTGAAAAGATTTAATGTGAAAATTGACCACGAACACAGAAGACTTTGGGAAAGGATTTTCACTTTCTTGTAAACTTTTGAACTGTTTACGGAGAAAATTAAGAACTCTCTCCATGAAAAAACCTTATATTGGAGAGTTCTTTGACAAAAGCTACCATAAAAACGTATTTTTTCTTCAAAGACCAATGAGTCTGAAAATTCAGAAAAATCCCTGCAGAAACGCCATTGAAAATTCTTCGATATGAAAAGTGCCATGCCAATGTTGCATTATTTTTTTTTGTTAGTTCAATTTCATAAGACTATGAATATATTGTTCTCTTCGCTAGAATTCTTAATTTTCTCAGCAGACATTTCCTTCACCCAAGTCCTCCATCTTAGCGGTCAAGTTTCCTTTAATACCCTACTAAATCTTCTAGCTGGATAGCACGCTCAAAGAAGCTTTTTGGTGAGTATAACATTCTTAATTAAATCTTATTCCTTGTCAGATATATTTAACTTCCAAAGACTCAAAAAAGTTGATTTTTGTTAGAACCTTTTCGATGCAAAGAAAAAGATGGAGAAAAAAAACGCTCCGACTTAATGAAATGATGTTCTCAGTAAATATTATCTACTTTACAATTTTTAGCTTTCTACCATTGAAACTGGAGGAATTATAGAAATCAAGTTGTACCCAGGAATATCCCTGCAGTTGATGATCGGAAACTATAACGGCATCGTTTTAAAACTTTATGAAGTTGATTTCTCAGATCAGGATATCAAATTCTTCTAGTTCAAAAGGTTTCTTTTCATTTGCATGAAGTCGATGTAATTGTGGTACGCTTCTGCACTCACATCCACAAGAATCACCTATGTATCTGTTGAAAGCTATCAGTCTAATGCAGATGGAAAAAAATTGAGACCCGGCCATCTTCTAACATTCTAGAATTCTCACAAAATTCTACATTTAGCCTTGTCTGTGTACATATAACATAAATATAATCAATACCTTCTTAACAATATTTTCATATAAGGAGATGCGCACCGAGTTGAATTCTAGAATTTTAGAATAAATATACGTATATGAATTGATTTCATATAAGTATAGGTGGAATTTTAGAATTTTCAGAATTCCAGAACTTTAGAATAAATATGGCCGTGATCAGCCGGTAGGGTACCCCAAAATATATTTGTTTCGTATAACTTTAGTTACTTATAAGAAAAATGTGATTTTTTTACTAGTTGTAGTCCTTATATATTGCTAATGATCTGTTACAATTAGAGACCTCTATGGCACTAAGAACGAGCACTGTTAAGTATGTCTTTATAATCATTGGATTAAAAGTTACTTCACATCGAATTTGTTCATTTAAACCAGTTCTTCTGAAAGAATTCAACTAATATAAATGGCGACAGTATTTTATTATCAAGATAGTTAAGCACAAAATACAACTTATCGTGTTGCTTATCTACGAATAGGATGTTTATTCAAGTTCATATTGCATAGAGCAGAACCAACTCGTACAATTTTAGTTATCTTCTCAAAACCATCAATAGTTCCTCTGTAAACACTACCCAATATAGCATAGGTTTTGAGACGTTGATTGATATTCTCAATTGCCGCTCTTGCACTATTAATATCATAATTGAAGTTCTTGTCCTCATCTGTTAATTCACGTGCATGAGGTTTTTTTTTTTGGAGTGACTACGTAGTCTTCATCAATATATCCCTTATCAGCAATAATTTGCACAGAGTCGTTTACATGTTCTAATAGTCCCGACTCTCTTAGAATTGTAATATCACGTACACTTCCATGATAACATTTCGATACATGTACTGTGCGGTGATGGAAATCGCAAGCTATTTGTATTTTTAATGCATAGTTTGTTGGACTTTTTCCATGGTAAAATGCTTTACGTTGACCTGTATTATAAGGTTCCCGAATTGCAATGAAAGTTGAATCAACTATCAGTTTATGATGTTGTTGTGGTTCATGTGCTGTGTGTCTGTTAGCGATATCGACAGGTAATGAAATTGATTCTGAATATATACAGTCATGTAATATATTCAGAACTGCAGATAAAAAATAAATCACAGCTGATTGATGTAAATTCAAATCTGTAGCAATATAGTGTTCAGAATGATAATGTTTTAGGTACCATAATGTAACCACAAGCAAATTCATTGGAGATAAATATGGTACTTCCGTTCTATCTGTAAGTTGCTCATTTCTATGGGAGGGTATGGGGTGTGGGTGTAGAGGCCAGGAATACTCAAACCGACACGGACACCGACACCCACACGCACAACCCACACCCACACCCACACTCACACCCACACTCACACCCACACCCACACGCAGACCCCACACCCACACCCACACGCACACCCCACACCCACACCCACACGCACACCCCACACCCACACCCACACCCACACTCACACCCACACCCACACACCACACCAAGGGGGAAAAACCGGATCCTGGAGCCTCGTGGATCCTGGTGGATCGTATTGGATCCTGATGGATCCTACTGGATCCTGGTGGATCCCACTGGATCCTGGTGGATCCTACTGGATCCTGATGTATTCTACTGGATTCTGATGTATTCTACTGGATCCTGATCGATCCTACTGGATCCTGATGGATCCTGATGGATCCTACTGGATCCTGATGGATCCTGATGGATCCTACTGGATCCTGATGGAGCCTGATGGATCCTAATTGATCCTAGTGGATCCTGACGGAACCTGATGAATTGTAGAATAAATTATTTCAAGCGTACAGAAACGAGGATGGAAAAGTTGATCTTAATGGATATGAGAATTCTTTAAGGTCCAAATAAATTAAGTGAGAAAAGGGAATAGTGACTTCAGAATTTGTAACTAACTAAGGAGAAAAAAAGATCCAGGATACCGAGATGATTATGTTTTAGTAAATTTTGGCACATCATCATGGATTCTGCGCATTTTTTGGATCCATCAAGATTTACGCTTCCTCGATCGGTTTGATATTATTGTAATACATGATGATTTCTGTTGCATTCTAGTTATCTCTGATAAATTGTAATGGATTGTGTTGAATTATAGCCAATGGCGGTAATCTGTGACCGCTTTTGGCACACTTCTAGAAATGTATTTTAAAATCTCTTAGGACTCTAGAATCCGCTTTTCTCCGTCAATCTAAGGATGTCAGAACTTAGAGCAACCCTCTACTTTAGTCTTAATCCTGTTTTTCCTTGAGAAAGTGTGAAAGAATATTTTGGGCTCCTGAATCTGAAGATTCATATCATATTTTATTCAGGAGTCCCTTTCCAATTTTAATAATACTGGTTTGCAGGATATTTCATTGTGAAAAATTTTTTCTTCTCAGGATCTTTTCAAGTTCCCACTCAGATTTCTTTATTATTTTAACATGATGGACCGTACTAGGATTCACTCTTGATCTTACTCAAAACCTTGATAGGGATTACAGAAAGAATATCGCTTAGATTCTATTATAGTTTTAACAGAATTCGTTTGGGATCTCTGCGTCATGGTCCTCTCCTGGCTTACAGTTAAATAAGGCAAAGATCCTACAAGGAATTAATAGAAGAGCAATGAAATCCTCAGGTAGTGGATTCTGCTAAGATTAAATCACGATTCTATCTAATTTTCTTAAGCATTCTTCTTACGAACATCTTTTCTGAACATTTCCAGGGTTGTCTTAGGGTCTCTTCAAGGACAAGCATTTCGGATCCTTCCTAGAGAAGGTCAAGGATGGCCAGGATCTTTCTGAAAGCATATCAAGGTTAGACGAAGATCTTTACCATTTTCATTTAGAGTCTACTAAAGCTTGATCTTGAGGATTGAAACAAGATCTATGACTGATCTGGTTCAGGATTTTGAATAAAATTATGAAATGTTTTCACCAAAATCCTTAACAGTTCCTATTTAAGATTCTTCGAATATTTTTAAATCTTTGGATCTCAAAAACTTAAATTGTGCTTGTTAAATAAAATTTTAACAGTAACTATACTAAAATGACAATGAAGAATTTGCAATGTGTTTTGTTTCGGTTCTGACAGGAATGTAGAAGATCAAGAAGGTACCTGAATTTCATTCTAATATTCCTTTGTATCTATGTGTAAGTGAATGAAAGAATTCAGACAGAATTTTTGAAGATTTCTCGTCAAAGATTTTTAGGATTTATCTTCAATATTGCATGACATTTACAGCATGGAACTTAGTTATTTTTTTAATTTTATTTTCATATAAAACTTGCAAACTCATTAAAATAAAGATTTTAATATCAGTTTAACTGTTGCAGTAACTTTTTCTTAAAAAAAGCTTTTAGTAAAGGACGAGTACTTCAATAAAACTTGTACTGGATTTTATTTATTCGTGTTAATCAGAAAAATACCTTTTTATTCAAATTAAAATCAACCAGTCATAGTAGAATTTTATGAGAAGTAGTCAATAGATTAAGTTTATATTGAATTTTTGTTCAAATAACTTATGTTTGCATAAAGTTCAAATACAAGTTAATAGTTCAGAGGGAATTCGAGATACAGAAGGTTTGAGTTAAATTACATAGCATGGTACAGTCTACTGCGGTGAACTAATCAGTTTTTTAACTAAACATACAGAAATCAATTATGTGCGTTCATTTCTCTTTTCTGCTTAGAGAATCCGGCAAAAATCTTGACAATACATCGGATATCATCCGATCAGAATCGAAGTGGAGTCCTGCGAGGTGCAATCAGAAAATATTTTCCAACTAGAAACCATTGAAATTCTGAGAAGAGCTTGACATAAAGTCAAAACAAAATAACTCAGAATTTCTCTAAGATTTTGTTCTAATCATAACAGAATCGTGTTTATTTCGTGCCTACGCGTTTTCCTGAGGATTTGACCCTCTATTAACATATTTCTTGTTTTAATTGCATTTTTAAACTGCTCAGGATACTGATAGAATCCTGTTATGAACCTTGTCGAGGTCTTGAAATTCCGTGGCTGCACGGCTTTCTCAAGATTTAGCAGCTTCTTGGACGATGTATGATTGGGAAATAGCAATAAACTGTTACGATCTTGATTGAATCTCAATTAAAATTCTGTCGGCATCTTAAAATATTATGGGTACACACTTTTTTCCGTTTTTCGCATTTTCTCCGGAAAAAAATGGTGAATATGTGCAGCGCCGTTGCTGCCTATGTCAGAAATCTAGCTCAAAAAAACTTGAGCTTTTCTCTAGCAAAAATTCAACGCTATTTAGTACAATCTTTTGAAATCCAGAAGAATTCAGCAGAAATTAACAAGCATCATAATAAACTGAAACCAATCAGGAACACCTAAATCTTGATGGATCTTATTCTATCGCTTAAACTGCAGAACTCATTCAGATACTCAAAAGTTCATCGAGGCCCACCAGGCTCTCAATCTCCGAGATTTCTTTTTTCTTTGTTTTCAAAAATTCTAGGGCCAATTCTTCGTCTATTTACTTTGTTTCCATGTATTCTAATGGCTTCTGGTAAAGTCCAATAGATCGTGAGATGTCTCAAGGTCCGTTTTTCCTTTGTAAAGTAGACTAGTCATAGTTGTATAAATAGCACATGGTGCTCCCATTGATTCATCCAGAACATATTTTGAATTATGCATCCTTATTTTATGAATCTGGTTGATTTCGTTGCTTTTTTGGCTATTCAGAACATTAAACTATCTTCATAAATGAAAATGAGTTCTAATGGATTCTGGTGGACCCTAGTGGATCCTGATGGATCCTATGGATACTGATGGATCCCAGGATCCACCAGGATCCGCTTTTTCCCCCTTGGTCTAAAATATAAAGAAGAAAGTTTGTTTGTTTGTTTGTTCTTTATGCATTCAGTCCCTGTGAGAGATAGAGAAGCCAAACTTTGCAGGGCACATCCTTGCATTCAGGGGAAGGTTAAGACGGGGTCGGCAGGACCGAGATGGGACTGGGAGATTCGCCCCCACAATTTTTTGAAAAATTTCCGGAAATTTTCTAATTTTTCAAAAGTTTTGGAGAATTTAATCCGATTTTTGCAGTACCCTTCCCTAGCTTTTAAGTCTGCGCGCTGCTTCTGGATCAAGGACCACTACTCGACCCAACATTTTTTACCACCGAGGTACTTAGTAACCCCATTGTTGGAGCGGTACAGTAAGTGCCTCATCCAAAAAGTCCGAACGTGCGACTGTTTTCTCAATAACTTGAGAACGAAAGGAAATAGCAACCTGAGATTTTCGTCATTAAAATGAAGAGATTCTAGGATACAAAAATATGCTCGAATTTGATTGGTCTATTTGCTGATTAATCGGATTTGAGTATACTTTCATAGTCGGTAATATTCTTTTCCTCAAATTTTCAATCAAGTTTTGAAAAAGTGTTCCAAAAAGATGGCACACTTTTACAAAGAAGCTTTTTAACTTCAAACTAACGTAGAAAAAATTCAAATAGAGATGAGCAAAGTGGTCGCGGTCCCGCTTCCGACAGGAAAATTTTGGTTCTGGGACCGGGCCGAAGTTTCTTTTTGACTGGGGCCGGGACGGGACCGAGTCTCGGTCACCAAGATCGAAGTTTTTTTTGAGCAGGATCAGGACGGAACCGAAACCAAAATATTTTTTTGATCGAAATTGGGACCGAGACCAAAATTTTTTTTTAAAAGAACCGCAACCAACACTTTTTATTAGAAATGATAATTTTTGCGGTCGTGTAAGACTTCTGTTGAGTGTCATATTGCCACAACTCATGTGTTATAAAGATGCTTCTAAAACACTGCAAAAAACATTGAATAGAGATAGTCAAAATGGTTTTGCGACCTGGATCGGGTCAAAATATTTCTTTTGACCAGAACCGGGATGGGACCGAAAAGGTTGGTCCCGCTTAAATCTCGATTCAAAGTGTTCATCAAAGGAAGTTACCAGCGTGATAATATTAAAGGGCCAAAATAAAAGTTGGAAATGGAAAGAGATCCGAGCGCATTTTGCAACATCCAAGATCGGTAGCTTATAGAAAACTATAAGATCATTGTTTTCCAATATGTCAAGCATGCAATATTGAATTTTCCCGGGTAACGCCGGGTACTTCAGCTAGTCTATATATATACTTCTTTTAAATGAATGTAAATGTTGGTTGTTTGTGAAAGAGCGAATGATTAAGAAACGAAGTAATCAACCTTAGACAAGATCTTGATATCATTTGATTATTTCAAAAGGAGATGATTTTATTGTCATTGGTAGCTTATACATGAAACAAAATCTAGTAATACCCAATGTTTAGAAGAACAACAACAAAATTTTTGTTTTAATATATTCTATTATATATCTGTATATTTTTTTTATTAATGAAATAATAAATGCTTTATTTAAAAGGAACAAACAATATTAGGAATAATTTTAATGAATTAATTATTCAAGAAAAAAAAAGAACAATGATAATTATTTTCAATATACAGCTATGACATATTAGAAACAACCATCATATCCAAAGACGAAATCTTGATGTTTGAATATCACTATGACTGTTTGGAAAACGATTTTGAACCATTAAACGATATAGTTCAACTTTTTTGTATGAAGTTTTACCATAAATATTTAAGTAGACCAACCCTTTTAATTGTTCAACTAACTCACAAAGATCTTCTTCCAAAGCACGTACATGTTGAACTAAACAAGACAAAATCATTCTCTTCCTTTAACAAATCAATTGTTATCTACGTACGAATTGATTCAGATGTTCGTAAAGTTTTTTGCCATCGTGGAATTAAAATCCCATATCTTCTTGAGGGAATATCTGGTCGAACTTAAAAGCAAAAATCAAAAATAATGAAAAAAATATTTCTTTTTATCAATACATATTTTATTTTATTTTTCCTCCCTGAAAATTACTCATAAAAGTCACAAAATAGAATAATTATGCGTCATTTATTTGTTACTATATATCAAAAGAGTAAAGATGTAACTACGCAAGAATAAGACACCTGACTATCTTATTAACATTAATTACCACACACTTCAACACACATTTTTCTCAATACTTGTAAGTTCGACAGATTGAATATTGGTACATATCTCTACTCATTACTTACTTGATGTCCATGGAAAATCATCCAACCTCCAAAGACATAATGTTTTTAAATGAGGCATAAAAGTACCAAGAATCGATACAAGATGTTTACCAACATGAACGGATTCATTATAACCAAAATTACAACTTGTAATACCAAACTCAGCATATTGAACAGCACTTAATGCATCCTTTCGCAAATCATCAAATGCCTAAAGATAATATGAGAAAATTATTTCATTCAATCATATAAAATTATTGAAATTTATTGTTTTTATCATCATCTAATTAGCAAATAACAGTTTACTAAAATGATTACAACTTAATTTTCAACATATATAGAGATGAGTATCATAATAAATAAAAGTTTATCACAATTCTCTTAAAATCAATCTATATTACTAATGTTCATTGTCTGTCTGTCTGTCAGTGTATCTGTGACGACTCAAAGGTTAAAGGTCAAATAAGGCTATGCAGGGAAGTTCCCATGAGCTATCCTCTGGGGGTACTCATAGGCACTGAAGGGAATAAGGCAATAAGGGAACATGGCTATAAGGCTAAGATCGTAAGGCTACGTGAACTATAAAAATATGTGCAATATAAAAGTATGAGGGGCGTAGGACTATCTATCTATATACATAATATTGAGTGTCTATATTTCTACTACCGAATGAGAAGTTAAACATATGAGGTCATACGTTAAAGGACAAAAACAGCCGTGTAGTATGCACGGGCTCTCGCTAGTACTTACATATTCAATAATATATAATAACCATTCAAATTTTGAGACAGAAAGATATTTAAGTTGAGTACACATTGAAATAATATGAGCATATATTTTGGCAAGTGTTTTATATTCATCTCTAAAGCCTTCAAGAGGTGCTAAATAAACAAAAAAAAATTTGAATAGATTTTATTTATGAGAAAGCGAATTTAACTTCATTTTAAATTGTAAATAAAAATTTTAAAAATAAGGTTTTTATAATAAAACAAAACAAAAAAAAAACATTTTGTTTTCATTTATATTTCAAGATTCGTCTTACAGAAAATAAAATAAAATTATCTTTGATCATTAATATAAATTGTAAATGTTCTGCGGTGAAAAAATTTAATGTATAGATGAGATTCTACTAATATAAGGAAAGAACAGAAATTTATTTATTTTCCTAAATTATTTAAATATGACTCATCTATTCATATGAACTAGATGAAGGCTTTGAATTTTCCGAGAAAGATATTTGACTGTATAGTGAATTTAAACGATATAAAACTATTAAATATATAGAATTGAGTTGATATGAAGTTCATAAAACAAAATATTTCAGTATATTTTTTGTCAATTTTGCAAACAAGAAAATGTATACATACAAAGATTACGATTATACGTATCTCCAAGTCGAAGTTTTGTAACATTTCGAAATTGAATATTATTTAAATTTAGTTGTTGGGTTTGGAATAATGTTGACAATAACATTAATGTTTCGAAATATTGAGGAGAGCATCCTATGAAATCAAAAAAACTTCATTAATTTGTTTATATAAATATTATTCAACCTGATTTTTATCATACTTTATTTAAGACAAACTAATAGCTAAAAAAAGAAAACACCTCTTGAACGCATATACCTTTTAGATATATCATAAACAAATTTCTGGTATCAACTCATTTTCATTATAAATCATATAATAACATACTTTCCAAGAGTCCAACATGTAGTATCGATCAATATATTACAACTCGAGTCGAATTCTGACCTTCACCATAGACGTGCATATCAATTAGATGATTGTAAACAGTCAATAGAGATCAAAAGAATGAATTCAATAATAATCTGTTAGATTATACACTTAATAACAGTTATGACGAAGAACAGTACAATATCATGTCTTTGTTCCTCAGTTTAAACCTTAGAAATTCGCTTATCAGCTTTAAAATCGATTATTAATATGTCTATGCAGAAAAACAATCGCCTTAATGTAAGAAAATCAACTGGAACTACAATAAATACATAATGAATTGTGAAGAAATCTAAATTTTCATCTTTAGATTTCAGCTTTCTTATTCATTCGTGTTTTCCAAACATTTGAAAATATTTACCCGAAACCAATGTGATACAGGAAGCATTAGGACATAATTTATTGAATTGGTCAAAAAATAAATCAATTGATGGACGCAAATAAATTTTAACATGAGCAGGTAACCGTTCTACGAGAATCGGATAATCCCTGAATAAAACAAGAATATAATTAGATTAAAAAAAATTTATACAGGGTTGGAAAAAATATTTGATAGGGAAATACTACTATATTTTGAAATAGAATTAATAATGAATTTTATACCAAATGAAAGCCCGTCAAAAATGGAGTTTATTGGTACTAAACAATAAAGGTTATGGAAACTTTTTAATATCGAACTTACGAAACTTTCAGAAATTTTATACATTTTTTGCCGTGAAAAAATAAGATGCCAGTAATTCAAAAATGGGATAAATTGTTTTTCTTGGATATCTTTATATGGTTCGATAGAGCTCGTCGAGCTCTACAAAACTATATATATGAAAAATTTTCTAAGTTATTTTTTGGTGATAAAAAATTTTAAAAACCATTTGGAAAATCCTAAACAACGGTTAAAAAAGTCATATTTTTGATATGGAAGAAAAATACTCGAATTTTTCGATAAAATTAGCTTTTTTTGATTATTGTTACTTCCTTTGGCGTTTCAAAATATACTCATTCGATGCACCGTGAAAGGCTGCATCGAACGAGTAAATTTTCAAACACTTTATATAAGGATACTAATAGAAAAAGCTGAATTTAGTGTAAAAAACATCACACTTTTTTCCCTATAAAAATTGTAAAACCTGCAGTTTTCTTGGCATATTCTTTAAATAATTTTCAGTGAATTTTAACTCAACAAGTCTGTTTAAAAAATTTTCATACATACAATTTTATAGAGCTCGACGAGCTCTATCGAACCATGTAAAGATATCCAAGAAAAACAATTTATACCATTTTTGAATTACTGGCATCTTATTTTTTCACGGCAAAAAAAGTATAAAATTTCTGAAAGTTCGATATTAAAAAGTTTCTATAACCTTTATTGTTTAGTACCAATAAACTCCATTTTTGACGGGCTTTCATTTGGTATAAAATTCATTATTAATTCTATTTCAAAATATAGTAGTATCTCCCTATCAAAATCTTTTTTCCAACCCTGTACACCAAATATCTTACATAAAAGCATCAAAAAATTGTAATTTTCTCATAGTAGAAGAAAAAATATGTTGATATGATCCTTTCTTCTGATAAAAACATTCAACATTTGTCCATTGATGATCAATAAAGAAAGGATGAATTCGAAAAGAATTTTTTATTTTTTCAATATCACTTATTAATAATTGGTACCGTATACAAATATAAAATTGTAAATCTTGAAGATTAATAATTTGATCAGGTAAACAATATTGACGAATAAAATTTGCATCAATAATAGACTTCCATATTGTTTGGTCTTCTCTCCAAACACTATCATTATATAAATGAATATCAAGTTTTGTAACATGATTAATATTATTAAGAAGCCATTTTAAATAAGTAAACTCGAGATCATTATAAACACAACTTTTCAATGAAAAACATTTCAATTTTGATACCTATTTTACAAATAATTAATTACAATTTTCTTTGATAATTAATAATAGAATAGTTCAGCTATGAATGGACACAAACAAAGTAACGAACTGATCTAGTTTATTATTAACATGTGACAAAATATTCATTTTGAAGTGAAATTAATGAAAAATAATTTTTAGTCCTAGAGTTCTATATTAAAGTGATAATGTTCTCAACTGACAAATTGCCTTTGGGTTAGGGATTCACTAGTGGTAGTGCTATACTTCGACTGAAGTAGGTTAACTAACACTGACATGCAAGACGAGATTATATTAAAAAATTTTTTCACATGACAAATGATGAAAATCTAAATATAATATTTATTTTACTTTATTAAACCAATTTCCATTTGAAAGTATTAAACTTTGAAGTTCAGAATCAGCGGAATTCCGATAACGTTGTAAACGTTTAAGATCAACTGATAATTGTTCAACATTAGGTATACGTTCAATAATATCTTCCAAAAAATTTGCATCATTTAAATGAATATGCAAATGACGTAAAGTTGTACAATAAGATTGTAATCGATTTGAAACTGTTTTTGATGGAAGAGAAGGATACGATTTTAAACATTGATCAACACTATAAATTATTTCTTTAATATTAAGTTTCAAAGATGTTAATTGACATTGATCAGAAAATAGTTGACATAAAAGTTGTTGAAACATTCTTTTTGTATCTTCTGTTTCATTATTAAAAAGAATAAAATTAACACTTAATTTTCATATTTTTTTCGAAAAATTACTAAAATATTTCCTTCAATGAATTCTTATTTACCTTCAATGGAAATATTAGATAGCAAAT
>CAJNSZ010001074.1:0-36725 GCA_905329745.1 Rotaria sp. Silwood2 | reverse complement strand
CTGAATCTTTAAATAGTGATCATCAAATTTTCTTACTCAGATACATTGCCACTACAATGTACTCTGTCAGACAAGAGTAATTTTGAAGCGTTTTTACGCTGAAACAAAGGTAAGAAAATTATTTTTTTTTTGGAATAATCGGTTTCTGCACTTCATTGACTTGAAACTTCTTATTTGGACTAAAAATAATTCATTTTTTTGGGGAAGTGTAAAAGACGCACTATTTAATGCCCCAAACCGCGTTTTTTTAATGACTCTAGTCTGACTGGATAAGAGGATTTATTGTAGTGGCAATGTATCTGAGTAAGAAAATTTGATGATCACTATTTAAAGATTCAGTAGTCTATGCTTTCATCGAAACAACTTATTAATAAACATATCAAGGTAGTTTATTCCACGCTGTTAATAAAAAAATTAAAGGGTATGATTATTTTATATTAGACCCGCTGGCTAACATGATTGTTCAACAATTTCACAAGAATTGCGCCATTATGAATAAACGTGAGAGTGACGATCGTAAAATATCCCGAATTAATATCTTGCAATCTATCACGATAGCCATCAAAGAAATGCGCAGTCATCAATGAACACAAAGTTTGATTGTTTTAGAATGATTCCTATGTCTAATATGATGCTCTTTGATAATGAACAGCAATAAATGTAAAACTAGCGTGAATCATTATTCTCGTCGATCGATTAATAATTATTTCAAAACATACTTCAATAAAGATTCAAAATTTGGAAAACAACAACTAAAATGTCTGAAAATTCATTTCACTTTTTCTTGGCCAAACTTCTGTTTTTTCTAATGAATGTTGCCATCGTGAAATAAACTTCGAAACAATATGATGAAATGAGGATTGTATTACGTATTGTTGAAATTGCTTCATTGAAACTTTATTTGAGATTTTTCCTGTGAGGAACCTCATTTTGTGATAAATGTTGCTTTTGAGAAAAAATCAAAAACTAAGTTGACAAGAAGCTTTGTCATAAATCATTCGTATTGTGCTTAGTAAAACCCAGCATTGGCCATCATTCAATTAAAATTTCATTATTAATCAAAATAGTTTCAACTTATACATTCATTACCAGCACTACCATTATCATCACTATATTATTTAAATATTACGTTCGAACAAGTGAAATATTTTCTCTAATCTAAAAGTGACGTAGAATTAAATACGAAACAACTCATCAGATTTTTTCGAATAATTTTTTTCTTTAAAATTAACCGAAAACATCAATTATTTTTTCCTTATTCTTGGTTAACATGTTTTGTTTTGAAGCTGCCAAGGCACCACTGGAAACGTAGATTCNGACAGAATAAGTTTTTATTAGAGAGAGAGCACAAGAAGAAGGAAATCTCTTTCTTTTTTTTTTTCAAAATGTACCCAGATTTGAATTTACGAATAATAGAAGTGCAGCTGTCGTCGAAGCGGTGTAGAAAAACGGATAATAGATTCGCTACATTGTTTTTTATATACTCGAAAAGGAAGAACAAATACGACGAATGTAACAGTGGTCGGAATAAATGAAATATAGAAGCCAATTAGAAATAGCAAAGGATCACGAGCTGATGTCATGCAGCTGGATGAAAATGCAATGACAGCACGAGAAAGAGCAAGAACAACCAAAATACAAGGCGAAATGAGCAGATGTTTATGTTCTTGTAATTGTTGATAAATATGTTGACCATACTTTTCATTTGTACTAAGAATGGCACGTTGTCGAGCAATAGTAAGAATAATGACAAGAACGAACATAATATTGATATAGAACGGAATGAAAAAATGAAGAAAATTAATTGTTGAATTGACGGTATCCACTCGAGTAGGGTACATAGCTACACACCAGATTCGATGTTCTTCTAGGCCATCAATAAGATGACGATGCATAGAAGCATGGACATAGCTCAAAATCATCAGAAGACTAACAAAAAGGATAATCCATTTGGCTGCTTGTTGACTTTTTTTCTTATTGAAATTAACGCCTTTCCAAACAGTTACAGCTCTTTCTACTGAAATGCATGCATTCAACCAATTGCTTATGGCGAGAAAAATGCTAAGCAAGAAGTCAAGCGTAACACATTGAACAAATAGAAAAGATCGATAAATTTCAAGTGACATTTGCGAAAAGACAAGAAGCCATAATTTGAGTGTAAAAAGAATTGTTGTCAGGAAAGAACTGATGGAAGATGCAAGAAGATAGATGCAACAACCTGTTTCTCTCAATTTTCGAGCTTGAAAAGTAATAAATGAGAGAAATGAACTGATTAAACCGAATACTAACATCAATGTAGTTATTATTATAATCGTTTTTATTGATATCGATTGTTGTAGAAGCGAAGTTTTAGGTTGAATTTTGTAGCCAAAAGTAGCATCCAATGACAGACCTAGCCCCTTCGTTGACAGTTGACATCGAGTTCCGAAATAACATTTATCACATAGACATATCAAAGTTGAAGGGCAATCGGGTCGATCATGAAAACATTGAGTACCATTTTCACAGTAATCTATATTTGTTCGACACTTTCGGATTAAATTCTGATTGAATTCAAAACAATTACTATATCGTTCCGGTGTACATAGACAGAGAAAAACATCATCATGAAAACATTTTGTCTGGTTATGTTCACGGCACAAAAGCGTGGTAAAATTTTACGCCTGTCAAAAAAGGCAATGAAGCTCTTTTAGGTATCAAAAGTTCATAAACAGATGGACAACGCTGATTGGTCGTGATCGATCTTGTCAAAGTTTAAGCAGGGGTATGCGTATGTTTTAAAATAGCCAAATAAAAAAAGGATGGAATTTCAATGAATAATAGATTAAATTTGACTGGTGCATAGAATTCAACGAATTTTTTATCTGCAGGGACATTTTTCACAACCTTCGTTTGTGTTGGTTCTGCAGCACTATGTACAGTAATGAAGTGAACAAGGCTCGCGGAAGAAATCGGAATGTCGTCGAAGTAAATATTTATCTTGATGTTCGCATCAGCGCAAGTATTACCTGAAAAACCTGATGAACAAAGACATGTAAATCCGTTTTGCGATACACGTTCATCGTCCGGAATACGTAATCCTCCATATTGACATACATTACTTTGACAAACACTCCTTGTTAACAGACATCGTGGTCCAAATGGACACACGCATATCGATCGATTATTATAGATACCATAAAAGATAGAATCGGATGAACATTGATTAACACTCATTTCTTGACAATATTGTCCATACCAACCTGCATCGCATCGACAAAAATGTTTGTCAATATTTTCGTATTTAAAACATCGTCCATGATTACACTTGATCAAACAACTTGGTGATGCGACGTTGCCTTTAACAGGAATTATAACGATTTTAGCTAAGAAATCATTCACATATGTTACGAGCTCGTCAAAACAAATGTGAGAAGGACGTAAGAATCTATAAAATTAGATCTGTTCTATGACAATTCATCTTGGAATAAACCGAAACTTGATTCATACACTCAAATAATAAATCTTTTCGTAATCAAGCTTTCCAGTAAAACTTTTCAAACCACGCGTACATTGTTTGCTCGTTCAATTTTTTGCTTTGGTAAATAACTATTGAAGTTACTCTAAATCTTTGATGTGAAATAGAGAATAAATGACAAAAATCTAGAACGTATTCAGAAACGGAAAAGAGCTTCAAAATGTAAGTCAAACGTCGCATCACTAAATACCTCTATGAAGCAATCGATCAGCTATTCGACCCAGATCATCCATTAACTGGCGCTCGAGTTTTTGTTTGTCTTATTGGTGTTAGCTTATTTTTTTAAACTGAACATTGCTTTTATTCTAAGCATTAAATTAATTGACAAATAAACCTGTTGTACATATTATATCTACAGCAGCAAGTCTCAATAAACTACTGTGTATCTTGATATGTTCACAAAAGACTGATATTGATTATTTTCCAAAATTATAACTTGATCAATTCACGCTTTTTATGTTGATCCTATGACGACTCTGGCAAAATCAATATGTCATTATCCATCATTTTTAACATTTTGAATATAAATTTTTTATTTGCACAGAAATTAATAACTGCACTATTTAAAATACACACAAATATATTGCAGTCTTTCGAATTTCTGTTGCTGCGGAAGTCTAGGAAAGGAGTGTAACGCTTGTTGTTCTCGATTACTATAGAGACATACTCAAAGACCATTAATTTTGGTTGTTATAGTTTGTAATTAGCGAGGAGGGCCATGCAAAACCTCGACTTGGAATTTACACTCACAATTTTCTTCAATAATATACTTAAGTTTCATAAAATGTTAATACTTTTTTGATATCAAAAGCTGAAGTGAACTGAGGTACCTACACCACATCGTGTAAACAATAGTTGTTAAGGGATTTGTTGTGCTCAAGAAGTTTCCTTGCCATTTTCATTCTTAACTTGAGTATATGTATTTCAATATTTACATTTGACAGAAATCCTGTCTAGGAGTCAGTGTGCTTGATTCAATGAAGTTTAAATTATTGATGAGTAGCAAAATGAAAATTACCATCGGACAGAAAATCAACTACTAATGGATGATGGCAACAATTGAAATGGAATGCTTAGGTATCAGCTAGTGTAGTATACTAATGGATCGATGGAAAATGCATCAATGTGAATGCTGTAGTTTTTC
The DNA here is from genome assembly GCA_905329745.1 of Rotaria sp. Silwood2. Taxonomy (NCBI): domain Eukaryota; kingdom Metazoa; phylum Rotifera; class Eurotatoria; order Philodinida; family Philodinidae; genus Rotaria; species Rotaria sp. Silwood2. The sequence goes on along the minus strand of CAJNSZ010001074.1, from coordinate 32,064 downwards.
CTCTCTCGTCTTTTGGTCGTGCTTTGTACAACAGATTGAAATTGTACTTATTAACGCAATCACGCGTTGGTACATAAGTTATGTAATCGTACGAATGAACATGTTGTTCTTCATCTATTAACATGATAGAAAAGTAGAAAAGTGCATGCCAAAGGTGAGGAGCATTCTCTTTGTTGAATCGAATAGTAAGGCTTACGCGTTGATTTCGATACTGGCAATGATTGCCGTAATGACCAGGTGGACAAAGGCAGGCATCTTCATGCTGCCAATGGTTATAAATTGGAATACCCACGATTGCACAACCATGCTCGATGATAATACACATCATTTAGTCCACGAACTATTTGACTTTCGATTGATTCATCGTTCCATGTTTGAGATGGATTTGAAATAATTGAATGATGAGAGGTTGATGCCATATTTTCATCTGAAGCGTTGCTAGATGAAAGGGAGAAAAATATTTGCAATCGATTTTCATCGTGCAACTTTACGAGACTTTCTTCATCTGCAACGACTGTTCGACATATACCTTGTCTATCTTCATTCGGACAATACTCAAGAAATCGGCACACCAAACGAGCCCGTGTACACTCACGGTCATTCTGATATCTGTAACGTTCTTGCGGCATCATGGGCTGTCTTTCACGACAATATGATCTCTCGTCAAATGATCCTAAACAGTCAATCTGACCGTTTCCAGCTTGAGGCAAAGGTAAACAGATTGGTTTATATGTTCGAGATGATATGCAAGGATGTTCATTGGACGCACATCGGGATCTTTTGCATGCGATTTCATCGGCACCATTCGCACAATTCCAAACTCCATTGCAATGTGTATAGTGATTGTCACACTGCCAGTCTTCACAATTCGTCTCATTAGTTTCAACATGACCATTATCGGTTGTCATCACACTATCAATGAAGCCATCGCAAATATATGTAAAAGCCACTAAAACATGTCGTCCACGTCGGTTATATTCAAATTCATCTTCGCCATTGATGCAGTCTCTGATACCATTCAGCACGAGCCACGATTGAATACATTTATTTTGAGATGAGCATCGAAAACGATTCTTGTTTTGAAGATCACAGCTATTATCGACCATCTCATCGATATCTTCATAACAATCTTTGAAGCCATCGATTAGACGATGTTTAGAAATACACTTGGATGAGTTTGGACAATGGAATGCGTTTTCTCCTTGACAAAGTTGTCGATGATTGACCGAATATGTTGAGGAACAACTACGAAAAACGCCATGCATAGCCGTAAAAAGTGAATACCATTCTAGTACTATATCTTCATTGAAACCCAAGGTTTCGAATTGTAGACATGTCAAATTATTCAGAAATATTGTTAGCTTAAGAAAATCACATAATTCATAATTGTAGCATATATAATTAGATTATCTGCATTGAAACAAGAATACTGATATTTGATAAATATAAGAAACGAACGTGACCAAATATTTGGTAGTTAGGAAAGATGAATAATGGTGGACACTGGTCTCTAGTGATCTCGAGACATGTGTAAAAATCACAATAATCATCACAGTTTAAACCATCGATATAGTTCAGATTGTGCAAACAAATCATGGCAAGCCAACAATCTAGTGACAATGACGTATTGTAATTCTTATAGAACCATATAGTTTTTGAAAACACAAAGTCACGTCCATTCTTACATACTTCCAGGATAGATGGTGAAGCATAGTGTGATGTGCATGTATCATCGCCACAAGAAAACCCCAATCCATACGGAGGAGTTAGTTCTGAGCATCGAAATACTGGATCTTGGTAGCAATCTTTTAATTCCAACAATGTTTGATATTCATCTGTTCCATCGAGACAATCTGGATTGAGTTCATCATCATAAAAAAAAGTAGTTAGGAATACACATGCCATTTCGACACCGAAATTCGTCATCGACACATTCATTTAGCTCAAGCAAAAAAAACAATTTTCTTCGTCTTGACCACCATTCAAACAATCAATGTGATTATCACATATTTCTCGCCAATCCAGGCACATCGGTACAGGTCCACGATCACATTCAACGTGTGTATAACACGAATAACTTGTGTAATCGGCGGGCGCAGGTTCTGGATAATTTTTTAATAGAAATATATGATCAACAACATCACTAAATGATTTATTCGATGGATATAATGAATACTGACAGTTGTCTCCAAATACTGCCCAAGTACAATTGTAAAAAAACTCCCGAATCGAAGTCTTCAGGAGCTTGATGTTGTTCAGCAACGTCTATCGATGCAGACCATGTAATTAATTATTGGCTACTAATATTATTCGCATGTAACTCATCAAAAGTAATTGGTCTTCCTTCTACTGATGTATCATGTTTTACATGAAATAACTCCGGTTCCGACGGACGAATACAATATGAAATAATTTGGTAGGCATATCGAGATTGTGTTTTGTATTTCACAATATCATTCCGAACATGATAGTAAAGACAATCGTAGTGTAAATTGACGCCGCTCGTACTTATTTGATTCGAATAGTAAAGATTATATTGCGGAGTATTACTCACTATCCAGAGTATTGTGATGAGAATACTGATCGAGAACAACATTTGTTAGCTAGTGATTGTTAAACGCCCTGAAAAACGACGCTTTAATTTTATGAATCGATAATTATGCCAAGCAAGACGTTCCTTAACGACGTGCCATGAATATTTTCATGACACAGTAAGCAAAACTCGACAGTCTCTCGTTCTATTGAGAAACTATCACATAACAAATCTGACTATAGTGACGATGTGACTGATGCAGAAGCAAAATAATTAAATAGTTTGACTGTAGCTGATTTCCAAGTATTTAAATTTAGTTACATGTAGTCTAATCTGAGAAAAATTGAAGATAATTTTGACATGAATTTCCGCTAGCTACACTGAGAGTCAGTTAATATTATGTATTTACTAATAGCAACACAAAATTAGCTAACAAAGGACACGACTGAATATTTTTAACAACATGTTTTGCTTTTAGTCGTTTACGCATGTCGCAGCTAGGTAATCGAGTGCAACTGGATTCAACAGAGAAGATTATTGGCAACATTTTATTCAGCAAAGGAAGAAATATGATACGAAATAATTCCTAATCCAAATTTTTCAGTCAAAAATCATGAAATACAAAACAAAGACTTCCAAATCAGTCTGGTATTGGCAGACAATTCGTATTTTCTAGTTTTTTTTCTTTTGACCAATTCCAGCTAACACCAACTGATTTTCAGACTATTGTTTTGCATTAGAAAGAATCTATGAATAACTTCGAAAAGAGCATTCAAAATTAGTCATAACTGATATGAAGAACCACCTGGAGATTCCGATAATTCTTATTACTGAAAATATTCTTAACTCTGTTTGAAAAATTGCAGAAATTGTTTTTTCTCTGATTGCAAAAATACATCTCCAGCATTAAGAATTATCGAACTCCTACCGATTGTTCATACCAACTGTAATCAATTTTGTACACTTTTGCTGAAGCTATTCTTTGGTTTATTCTCATGCAAAAATTAAACCTCAAAACTAGTTGGAATTAGTTAGAATCGGTCAAAAATAAAAAAATAACTGATCATAATTGATACAAACATTTCACAAGAATTACATTCTTAATAAGAAACAAAATTTCATATTTGACATCATTTTCTAGAAATTGATGCATCCCTAAACACATCCACATCCATCTTTTTTTAACTTCAGTAGAAAGAGTTCGAATTTGACGTTCATTCATTGGCTTCGAAAACTTGAGGGAGAAATTGTTTTAAAATATCTTTTGAACTGATAGTGCTGTGGTGATTTTAGGAAAAATCTCTTTTTTTCCGATTACATTTACTTCAGGTACGATTCTTGTCTTGACTTGATTCATTCTATACCTTCACTGCACGTGATGCCATAGAGTTTGCTATTATATGTTGTGCATAAACACTTTAGATTACATGCCCAACATAGTACGATCGGATTTTAAATCTTAACAATCAAAGATTCAATATTGTCCATATAGTTGAATACTTTGCCGATGACCAAGATATCTTTATAAACACGCTTGTCCTTTTCCAAACTTTGAATAGTCAATATAGGAGGAAGTCAGACAATGGATCCGTCGTGCAAATTATGATCATACACGAATCCACAGGATTCTCCAAAAGACAGATATTATGGTATATATTTTATCTTTCACAGATATGTATATTAAAATGAGAAAATGGTCAATCTTATGGTGTGAAGAAAAGAAAATCGTTTGACTCGAATTTACAACTCAAAACAATAATCAAAGCTAAAATAAATGTATCTGACTCTTTTTCATTTTCTCTCATACTAACAAACATTTCCACCACATACGTATCCGTTTTTTATGAGAAATTTTTATTCACTGTAACCAATACGATTCCATTGCGCATCTCATTGCTCCATTTAAAGTACCCCAAAACTCGAATCAATCTTAAGAGTGACTTTCTCACGAGATTTCAAGTTGTTCCCCACGAATTTCGATGAGAGAACTATCAAAGAAAAAGAGAGTAAATTCTCAAGATTGTCCAAAACTTGACTATGCGATCCTTGCAAATCGGGATCAATTTACTTTCTTGCCATGTCGATAAGAATACTGTTTGAGTCTGTATCCATAACACTAATAATTTTGAAATTACCACCCAATGAAAATGCTTTTTTATGGATTCGGTAGTATCGGACAGATATCGACTGTTTACTCGAAGCGCTTAGAGAATATGCATGAGTCATTATGAAAGATATTTGATAACGAGAAATCAAACAATTTTCGCACGAATATTTGAAAATGATGACTCAGTATTTCAAGAACAGCGTGTATAAATGAGTTATTCGTTTCTGAACTTGTAATCCTATGTTTCTTTTCAAGTTTGTTTTATCGGCGGCAATAACAAAGATGCAAACAACTCAGATATGATACGATGAGAATTGCAACAAAAAAAAAAAGAAATCACTCAGTTCTTCCATCACATTCATTTAAAAAATCAAGTTTTACATTTATCAACACACTCTTATAATATTGTTATGAACTGAACTGAGAGAGAAGAGAATATCTACAGACATACTTACACCCTTGACAAATAAGTTATAAAGAGAACTTGACAAAATTAGACATATCAATAAACGTATCCCAGCAGAGTTCTAGACCTATACGAGTTTAGTTAGAGTGTACCAGAAAAGATAAAGAAGTTCTTATTACCTTCATTAATAAATTATTAACATGTTGATCCTACAAAAGCGATGCTGCATTTATTTCCAAGAGTAAAATTAAGCGAACATTATTGATATGATTTCATATCATAGTTTAATTTTGCGTGGAAAACAAATTGAAGAATTAGTAAGAAGTTTTAGCTTTATGTATTCTTGTTTGTCAAGTGATGATTCAATTAAATGAAATGTTTTCTAATGAGAAAAAAATTCTAAAACGATATCTTATTCTTCATAATAAACATACGAACTTTTCAATTATTTCATCATGTTCTGGAAAATCTCTTTTTTTAATCGAACGACTTTTCGACTTAACGCTTCAATTTATTTTTTTCTTTTTGAATCAGAGAACGCAAGATCAGCAGGACATCTAAGTTCTTCTATTGATAGCGACTAGTACTTCGATGGAAAGATTATTTAGCTTAGCTAGGTTAATATTTATTCGTTCATACGAATAATTCAAGAAAAATGAATAAAAAGATAACTTATCCTTTCTTGCTGTTCATATTTGACATCGTACCTCATATACAGATAAGTTCTTATCCTCGTCAAAAAATGTGATGAAAAAATCGTCCTATAACGTTTTCTATTGTTAAATTAAATCCATTAACTGGTAAAGCATTTATCGATGTTAAGGGTGCCCCCCCCCCCCTCTTTTTTGATCAAAAACTCGATTTTGAGTTGGGCATAAGGTATGATAGCCTCAAGTGTTATGTGNGAGATAAGTCCAAAGTATCGCAGGAATCTTGAAATGGTAAGGGCGTGTATGAGCTGCCATAACTGGTTTCGACTTAGCTCACAACTAATTCTGTTCATTATAGTGTTGTTTTTTGAAGAAGAAATTTTTTTTGCACGGGGTTGGTAATGTCATACATCGACTCCTCATTTGTTCGAAGCTTCAAAATTGGTACATTAGTTCTTAGTTTCAGTCGTTCGTTCGGTCATTTATGGATAATTGTATTTGGTATTTGTTGTCCGATGAAAGCAATCCAATCAGTTTCCATTGTAATGTCCTAGTCGAATGATGGATACCGCAATTATAAAGACAAATATGTTTTGAATTAGGTATTTTCAATTGAAGGTTTTTACTGGGAGAAAATTTGTTTATGGTGTCGATCGGTTTATTTTAGTGTGAGTTGCATATGAAATAAAGGATTCTTCCTAGTTCTCTATTAGTCATTGATAAATTTCTATGTATTATCGAAGCTCAGTTTGCTGTTAGAAGCTGGAAAAAGCTTCAGAACTTGAGAATGGCAATTGGAGTCAAGATCATCTTCACAGTTCATAACGAATCAATAATCTAGAATGGAAAGACAAATATAGTAAGGATTTTAATATTTCAGTGTGGAATAATAAGTGTCTATTTTCATGCAGTTCTTTTGTTTGCAAATATGAATTATAAATAAGACCATATCTGTATGAAGACGCAAATGTAAATGTCTTCAGTTTTGTGCATTAGTTATTGCCAATATGCTAACGACTGATTGTCTACATTATGCCGACGCGTGTATTGTTAATGAACGCAATTCCATTGAAGATTTCAAAATCATAAATGAATCCGAAGTGTTTCTTAGTTGAGAAGCAGAAAATTTTTTATGCCCACTTCTTCTAGGTTATTCGTGAGTCTCGATGTAGGAGGGCGTCTACGGACAAGTTCTTGCTTTGAATTTCGGTTATTTCGTGAACCCATAATCCGTTTAATATTAATGGCCAATGTGTTACTGAATGTAATTAACCAAACTTGATGCATATCTCGTTTTGTAGCTTGTAGTCGTTTCTCATGGATACAATGAACTATTAGGTGACTAGGAGTCTCTTCATTCAATTCCTTTTGTTTCGATTGAATCTCATCAGTGAAATTTTCATTGTCTACATTGACTGAGATCACTTTCTTGACCATTTGAGATTCACTGAAAATTGATCAGTAAAATAATTTTTCACGAACAAAAAAAAAGAACTTTTCTTCATTATCAATCAAAGGTAAGAGATGGAATGTTGAACACATGTTTATTTCACAAAAAATTCCTTGAATTGGTCATTAATATATTTTTTTGTGTATCTGTGACGACACTCAATGAGTTAGAATTACAGATGCAACACTTACCCATTGTAGAGCAAAAATTAATCGGATGTATCGTCATGCATCTTCAAAATCTTGAAGCTTTGACGAATATCTTACTGCTCGAGAGAATGCACCATCCACAATATTACTAAAGACATGTCGGGGATGTGGGTGTGTATATGCCAATCTGAAATGTTTAAAGCCATACTACATGTTTTGATCTTTACCAAAGGGATCATCATCAGGTATGGTTTAGAAGCATTATAACTACAAAATCAATTAGTCATGTGTCATAAGGAGAAAACTTTCAAAGATTTTCGACTCATATACACCTAATACGAATTTGTTGCAATAATCGTAGTTAAAAATTCACAAAGGTGTGCATTTGTCAGAAGAGCATACCACGATTGTTTCCGTCCTTGCTTAGGAGTCTCGGCAGGTGATTTAAGGCATGTGAATTGAACGCCGAAATCAATTAAAGCGTCTTCTACACAGTTCTGCGAAAGGTATTCTATATGAAGTGGAGAAATTTTGAAACAGTTTTAGAATTGAGAGAACCAGAGGGATAGATTATAGAATGCAGAGCTCGACAGGAACTATTTCGTTCCTTCTCAAGGGACTCGGCAATTTTGGGTGTGTGTGGATGTGAAACAGAAGAAGACACGCAAACCCAAGCACATCAATACTCACTCACACTCAGCCACACACACTCACACTCACACCTACACTCACGCCCACACCCAACCACACTCCACACCCACACATACCCACACCCATAAAGGCGAAATCACGATTCTTCGACAATAAGCGTACAGGGCGTCCCATAATTTACTGAACAAGAAAAATTTGACTATCCCATTCATATTTTGGTCAAATGGGCTGATTCTTTCACCACTGATAAAGCATTCTTAATAGCTCATATTCATAAGAAAAACTTTAACAAATACCACTCTGAAGTATTATTGTTGTCTTCTCACCTTTTTTCTAGCTATAAAAAACCACATATTTATTTCCACAGCCAAAAATAAGCGACACAGTTAATAATTTAGATTATATTGATACAGCAGATACACATCTCGTTACTCATTCTGCTCAGAAAGTTTTAGCCATAAATGGCGAGAATTTGTTAAGAAAACTGCAAAGATGTCTCATGTACAGTGGGCGCCAATTGAATTTCCCCCCTTTTTTATTGCTATACTTCTTTTATCTGTTAACCTACTATACATAGCGAGAAAGCCCGAAACGTGCTGCACCTTTTGATGTATTTACGTTAAACATCCAATGCAGTTTAAAGTGTAAAAAGCGTCTTAGAAAAAAATGACACTGTTTTTACTACAGGGTGTCCGTAATGTCGTAAATTTTTTTATTTCGCATATATCTCGGCTTAGATAAATGATAAAATCTTGAATTCTTTTCCGAAAGATGCGCCGTGAAAACTTCTATAAAAACTGTATGATTCAATTCCTTTTTACCTGTTCTAATCTTTTTTCTTATATTTCCTCCCGTAATAGAACGCTCTCCCGTATTATAAGGACGCCCTAATTAGAAGCTCCCCAATTTTAATTCATATTTAGTAATTATTAAAGCTATTTTCACGTAAAATTGCCTATTTTTCAGGGTTTTGAGGTGAAATGCTCACTAAACAAGGGCACAGCTACTTTTTAACATTGAAAACAATGAAAAATCCCGAAAACATTCAAAAAACCCAGCAAAACCTCCTCGATTTTCTAGAACAGTTTTCTAGTTAAAACCTACGAATAAAAGGTGGGTCATATTAGAAGACCTTCTGAAAAGTCTCTACGCTCGAACGTAATAGAAGGTCCGGGGCCTTCTAATACGGGGCTTACGGAAAGGGGAAAAGAAAATATAAAAAATGGGCAAAGACCCATGTTTAACTTGGAAATTCTCGTGAGGCAAAAGAACGAGCAACACTATCACGTCGCTTGCGGTGGTACTCGAAAGTGAATCTGTGTTTCGGAAGTCTTCCGAGATTTCTTTTCGTTTTCTAACCATTTAGTTGCCACTGAAAGAAAAATGTCGTGCAAAATCGAATCCGGCCTAAATTCATCCGTTGATGATCGATAATAATATTTCATCGCGTTCACGTTTGCTCAGGCAGAAAGTCTGCACAATATTTGCCATACATAGGAAAACATTTATCGTACATTCACTAAAGAATAGACCATGGTTTCTGACTTCGAGAAGCTTCTAGACCCAAGATTACTGATAACAATACGTAGACAATTGGAAAGGTATCGTTATACCTAAGTTTTCGACTACCATGCTATTTCTAAGAATCAGAATCGAGCAACTCGATTATGTCTGTACAATATTTTTGCTAACATTTGCATAAAAACGCAATACTTTATTTTGCGGGAAAAGAAAAACATACCATAGGTTTTTACACAGCGAATTTTGACTGTATTCGTTCGGCTTTTAAATGATGATGTCAAGCAAATTCAAGCACTGATAGACACACAAGAAACCAATATAATCACGATGATTTAACAAAGAGAGCTGTTCTCTTAACATTTTGACAAGGGCCGAATCGTTTAATATTCCTTGAAACTATTTTTCAGTTTCAGCGTCCTGCAAAATCATATGTGCCACCTTTTCTCCTATGGCATATGCAGGCGCCTGTGGATGTCCACTATTGAGAATAGGCAGAATGGAAACATCTGCTATTCGCAAGCCCTCGACATTCCGTACACGAAGACGATTGTCAACCACTCCCATCGGGTCATTGTTGGGTGCCATCTTGCATGTGCCACTCGGGTGACAGCAGCTGCCGGTGAGTGCTCGTACGTGTTCTTTCCAACCGTTCACATCTGTTGGAAAAGAAGTTGTTTTTGGCCAAGGACCAATGATAATATCTTTTGTTTCTCGCCCTTTCATCAACACTTCGTGAGCGACTCGACAACCTTCGGCAAGCACAGCCAGATCGAGATCGTTGTCAAGTAAGGCGTGATCGATGATTGGCTTGCTTGTCGGATCGCTGGACGACAATCGTACGGTGCCTCGCGCTTGCTGCCCACAGAGAAGAGTGATCAGTGTGAAGACACCGTCGTCATTGGATGGAACTGTATATAAATATATATATATAAAACCAACATCGTCACCAATCCTATTTATGCTCTACGTTTTATGACAACTAATCTTACCGAAAGATTATATTCGAGAGAGGTCTCTCTCAACAATTATGTGGTTTACTTTAAAACGATCATTGTGCTTTTTCGGATCCAGTGAATGTTGTTTTCAATTTCTGATTAAATTCGATTTATCAGATTGTCAGGAAAGTCAAATCACACATGCATTTGAACTCTCAGATTCCTCACTCTATAATGCAACAGATATTTAGCAGACTGCTTTCGACAAACAATTCTTTAAAACGGTCCTCTTCTCGATCTACGAAGACAAGCAAAAACTCTCAAATATACAGTACATCGCATCTCCACAATTTTGCTTCTAATTCGCTAAAACCATAGAGATTTGAAAGAAAAGCTGAGAAGAGCGTAATTTACTGACCTTCCGGATGAAGTTCAGGCGGAACAAGATACAGTTCAGTATTGAAAAACTCGACGTGAGGTTGGTTAGGTAGCTGTCCGGTTGGATCATCGCACTGCTGCTCGGATTTTGCAGCTTCCCAAACGGGATCTTGAATCGACTTGTCAATTCGTTTAAGCGCAAAGCAGCCGAATACGAATCTTGTCATGGGTCCTGTTTTAGTGTTGTGCCATTCTTTGATTGACAATGCAAGAGCGTCTGAATTGTGGTAGAAAAGCCGATCGAGCGTGAGATTAGGATCCTTTATTTGATAAGACGTATAAACCTAGACGACGACATAAACTATGCTATAAATGAGTGGAGGAAAACATTGCTTACGATCGGGTGATCTATGAGATTTTCGCCGACGCCAGGCAAATCAACTTTGCAGTCGATGTTCATTTCGGCGAGGTGATCTCTGCGACCAATTCCGGAGTGCATTAAGATTATTGGAGAGTTATAAGCACTAAACGAAAAAAAGATCTCTTCCGCACGTAGGCACAGCCTCGAATAAACGAGGTATACTAATAGTAGAAAATCATGTAATTTTTCTTCTGAAAGGTTGCCCTAATTGCTCTTGCTTAAGAAATCTTTAAGATAAAAGTATAAGGTAGATTTTTCAAAACAGTCACCGAGTGTAACGGAGAGTTTTCAAGCTTTTGTCTTACCCAGCGCTCAAGATAATTTCCTTTCTCGACTTGATTATTATTCGTTGACCACTTGCATTATCATGCACTTCTACACCGACCGCCTTGTATTCATGCGTTTCTCTATTGTTTATGTTATTTTTTTCCAGAATGATTCGGTCTACATATGTACCCGTTTTAACAGTGAGGTTTGCTATCTTACAATCGTGCACAAAATCTGCACTTGTAGTTCGAATACCGTTGTGAATGGTGCGAACAACATGTCCGACACCTAGAGATGCCTGATATCAACATTTTATAGCGTAATATGAGCATAGCAGACCTTCAAATTCACCTTGAACGAACATATCTGGTTTGTATTCAAAGCCTTGATCGATAAATGAGTCGAGAATTTTTTGTGAAATAGGCATCAGAGGATGTGGTTCGGTGTGCAGGAGTCCATTAGTGCCATGAGCAGACAAATCTGCTTGATGCCACTCTGCCGGATGAAATGTTTCCGCTGCTTTAAAGTGAGGCAGCATGTCATTCCAACTCCATCCTAGATTTCCCATGTCAGCAATTCGATCATAATCGGCTTTGGCACCTCGGGTAAACACTGTGCCATTGATTGCACTGCAACCTCCGAGAACACGGCCTTGTGAAGCAGCTAGAACACGATTATTACATCCTTTTTGAGGAACCATTTCGTAGTCCCAATCGAGCGCACCCTCCTGAAACAGTGCTGGCAGACCACCAGGCATTCGACTATTGTCTATACCTTTGTGGCTGTTACAAAGAATGACTCGATCCAAATAAGAATGCAGCGTATAAAAAGACAAACCTGGGACCAGTTTCTATAAGACATACATTGTAGTGATCTTTTCCCTCGGCTAAACGTCGAGCTGCAACTGCACCACTTGTTCCACCACCAATAATGATGTAATCATAAATAGTAATATCATCCTTTATGCTAGTCATTCTAGAAAACGGATAAGAGACGGAGATTTTAGAAACCTCTTAGTTACATTCACCTTATAGCACTCGGCGTAAAATCATTGAACGTGTTTTTTTTTTTGGAAATAGCCACTTACCTTCATAATTTTTCTCTCTAGTTGTTCTTCATCTAACTGTCATAGAAACTGCACCACTATGAACCATTATTTAATCTCAAGTAAAAAGCTTCTTAGTCAGCGTAGCTCTAGTTGAAATAATGTTGTCATGCCCTTGATCTATTTGCATAAGACCTCGTGCTTTACCATATGTGCGTGTGACAAATGTTCGACTACGAGAATTTATAATGAGAATCAATATGAATACTCATTTGGTTACAAAAAAAATCAGTATATCGAAACACCGAAGTTTTAACAACGTCAAAAAAGAAAACTGCATTTAATACTTTCAATCCGGCACTTTTTTCCTTCTGTAAGAGCACTGAGAAAAATCCCTAATTCACTCTCTCCTGCATTCTGCCAGCGACAAGAGCTTACCCTCACACCGACAGAACGCAAAATTATTGTCTTGCATTCTGGTTAACATCAATTGATGCTAGCCGGATCGAAATGGTTAAAAATCAACTCACAGTTTACTCTTCTTGCAAATAACTCTTTTGTTGAGCGAGATAATTTTGCGCACCTCGTAGTGTATATCTTGTCAATGCTTTTCTCTTCTTATCTGTTACAAAGTTGACGCACAACGCTGTTCTCTCTCACACAAGTTAGATAAAAGTTTGTGTCAATATTGTATAATAAATTCAATGGATTGTGGGGTGTGGGTGGGAGTATGCAATATCTGTGCATCTACATCCACACCCACATACTCAGAAGGTCGATGGCTTCAAAATTATATTAAAAAAATCGATTATCTAATGGGCTATTTTAATGTGTCGATGGCTTTATTGTTCTTTATTTTCATTTCTCCTTTTTTTCTTGTTGAAATACTGATATTAAAATAAAATGCAAGAATGATATCTTCTATTTGCCTTCACTATCTTACAGTGGTATATTGGTGGAAGAACAAGCGAAGATTTCAATTTTATATTGTTTTTTTAAAGCAGGACTATGATAAATAGACAGAAAAAACGAAGAAAAAAGTAGTAGACACTTTTCGTTTTGGTGACAAGGTAATTGGACCGACAATACAGACTGGCTATAGGTATGCAAGATAGCAATTCTTTCGTCTTTCTGATACAACGTCGAATATTTCGTTTTAATATCATACAATAAAAGCATATGGAAAACTAGACCATTTGCCACTATCGATGATGAAATGCAACCATGCAGACTAAGTACTTAGATTAATTTTTCTCTAAAGAATAACAAAAGAGAACTTTGGCTTATGATAGTGAAAATGCGAAACCTCGCTGTACACACCGTTTAATGATTAGCAAACAGTGTAATTTCTGCTCTAAATGTCAGTAAATATCACTGTTAATTGTCATGGTGTTTGACAGGCTGGTGTTTTTTCAGAAAAAGACTATTGTTCTCCGACTATTTTTGATTTATAATGAGATGGAGGTAAATATTCCGTAATGCAATCGATCTTTATCGCTACACATTTATAAACCGTTCATGGTGCCATCATCTTCGATTTGGACAGGATATGATGGCCGTTGATTTGGAAAATTGTGAATATGAATGGAGATTATGCACAATCGTCTAACTTCTTTCAACACTCTCACACCCCAGAAGGAGACTTTGGAAATCCAGTAATCATCTTTTCTGCTATTTTGAAGTTCCTTACTTTTTATAGTTAAATATAATTTTTCGCCCATCCGATCTTTCTTCACATCATCTACAGTTTCTAAGCCTATTCCAAATTGGTCTTTTCATATTGGTTATCTTAATTCTTCGTCGATCTTAAGATAGTTAATAAAAAAGAGGAGGTGTTCGAAATCTAATAACAAAATGTAGCATTGCAGTAAAACGCTAAACTTGTTTGGGTTGTAGATTGAACTTGGATTGATTTCTAAGCATTCTAAAGGTACTCACATAAGTGAAAATTTAAGTAAATAAAACATTTTTTACTTAGCATATTTTTTTCCCAATGTATGATAGTAGTTCTGGAGTGCATTTCGAAACAAGTTGTAGTTTCCTAATACATTCTGGGACATTTTTAATCAGATACAAATGGGCCATTTGATATTGTATAATTAGTTCGAATTTCTAAGTGTTATCTATTCACTGAGCTTGTCTAATCTGTGTCTTTCAAAACTTTGACGAAACTGTTCGGTAGAAGTTTAGTAATTCTTCTGTGGAGCTTAGATATTACGGTCATACGATTACTGAACAACCTGTCACCCACATTGATACTTCACTCATTTTAAAGTTTGAAGACTTTGGATGGTTTCTACGCTCGATACGTTCGATAAAATAAATAAATATAAAAAAGATATAGATACTAACGATAGTACCAGTATTAAAATCAATGAACAATAAGATAGAGAAAGCACCAGTGCAGCCTACCAAAATAAAAGAAAAAATGATGCGTATAACTTCAAATAGCTGCTTGTTGCTAAGTTAAGATTGAATTTTATCTTTCCTGTGCGTTATCTATTGTAGATTGCGAACCGCTACATTCAGGAAATTTCATGAGATGCCTCATTCGAGTTCGAATATAAATGGAGAGCCCTGGGTCGAAGATTCAGGTCAACTTCC
The DNA here is from genome assembly GCA_905329745.1 of Rotaria sp. Silwood2. Lineage (NCBI taxonomy): Eukaryota > Metazoa > Rotifera > Eurotatoria > Philodinida > Philodinidae > Rotaria > Rotaria sp. Silwood2. Next base: position 16,947 of record CAJNSZ010001074.1, on the reverse strand, counting down.
TCTCGTTGTCTGCAGGAAGTTGTCCAAAATGCACCGGAAAAAATTCAAAAATTTTCCGGCCGGAATAGTGCCACTCTGTTTCGGCGACTACCGGTATTTTCCTGTCGGAACCTGCCAGTTCTTCTCAACCTGGGGCTAAGTGCTTATGAATACTCCTAAAATAAATGAAAAAAAGGGCTTCCATGTTCAAATAGCAAAAACAAGCAAAAGATAAATTTTATCCTAATTATAAATTATAATTCGAATTGAAACAATCATATAAGTCTGGCAAAAATTGAAACGATGAAATTTTGAATAAATGATAATTTATAAATTCTAACGCATAAGCATGTGGAAATAGAAGAGCAGCACACAATTGCTGTTTATGTAAATTATAATTCTTAATCTCATGCATACCATGCTTATCTGAGATGCTGAAAACATCAAATGAGACGCTAGGAGCATCATCTGAGATGCTAGATGGGTCGTCTGTGATTCTAGATGCACCGTCTGGAATGCTAGACACATCATCTGAAACCGTAGACGGATCATCTGAGATATTAGAAGCATCATCTAGCATGCTTCAGGCATTGTTTGGGATGCTAGAAGCAGCATCTAGAATGCCAAAAGCGTCATCTTAGATAGCTGAGTCACCGTATCGGATACATCAGGTAACATTTTCCTGTAGTTCAACGAGCCATACAGTAGAAATCTATGCGGGCAGCAAATATAATGCTAGCCTAATGACAACACACTGCCATGTACTCACTCTTATTAGAATAATGGTAGGGCTGATCGTACTGCGGCGCGGGTGGTACTCACCTGATACAGAAGACTTTTCTCCGAATATCTGGCCTTTTATTTCAGCGTCGCGGCGTGGGGGCGCGAAGCACTCTCTGAAGAGCCGTGACTCATGCAGCCTCTGCGTACACCATTATTTCTACTCTGTGCTGCACAGTAGTTCACGCTTCTTACACAGTTCTTGTGGCACCCCAGGCAATCTCTGAGGCATCTCGATCGAAATCTGTAGCATTCTCGGCGATGCTTTTAGTATGCTAAAGGATGCTTGTAGCATTCTAGAGGAAGCTTATAGCATCCTAGAGAATGCTTGCAGCATCCTACCTGGTACTTGTGGCATCCCAGAGATTACCTGCCTATGTTAGATGATTCTGGTGGGATTCTAGGCGTTGACCAATTGAGTACTTCAATAGCTGAATAGTTGAACTGACAGCTGAATACTTGAATTCAATGTTCAAGTTTGAAACTACTGATGTTAATTGGCGGTTAGCGCTTTTCTCCGGTGAACCGACCTTCCATTTCAGCGTCGCAGCGTGGGGTGCGAAGTCCTCTCGGAAGAGCCGCGGCCCATACTCGTCTCTGTGTACACAGTGATCCATGCGCGATATTGGGGCTACGATAGCCACATGTTTTCACGAGCTGTCCGTCCACGGAAGCCATATGCTAATACACGCTACCTTCTGATTATCATCAAAGCGTCTCAGGCGCTTCTTCTCGCGTCCCGCAAATTCGGTAGCATACCAAGAGAGACGTGAAGGCCTCCAGGTGGTACCTTTTGCATCCCAGGTAATATGTATAGCTTCACAGATGGTACTTGTTGCATCTCAGACAACATCTGTTGTATGCTAGATAAAATTTGCAGAAAATCTGGTGGCAGCTGCAGCATCCTAGGCACTATCTGCAGCAACCCAGGTAATAGCTCCAGCGTTCCATAGAATAGGTGAACATCACGCAGGAAAAATGTAACGTTCCAGATGGTGGCTCTAGCATTTGAGATAGTGTTCACGTCACTCCCCATAATGCCTGTAGCAGCTCAAGGGTATCGAATGGGCTGCTCGTAGCGATTCTTGCATCACATTGCATGACTTTAGCCTTCCAGGCAGGATCTGTAGCGTTTCAGGCGATATCAGCACCATCCTATGTAACACCTATAGCAACATCAGTGGCAACAAAAGGATCCTAGCTGAAATCTGTAGTATATATAGGGATACTCCAATCAATAAGGTAACATCTCCGAGCTTCCAGATCATACCTTTACGATGACAGCTCGCATCTGTAACATTCCAGCAGATATTTGCGGAATTCCAGATAACGTCTACCTACCAAGGCGAGAGCCACAGTAATCCGGGAAGTGTCTAAAGTTACAATTTGAAGCTTCAAACTTGCAACTTCTAAATTGAGACCTCAATCGAACTGAAGTTTCAAGTTTTACAACAGAGGAATTTCTTAATTCGAATTATATACAATTTTATATTTTGCTTTTTTGCTATTTTAATATGACTGCGATTTTTTTTCATTTATATTCGAACTGGAATTAGGCATCTATTCTTTTTGCCTTTAGTTTCTATCTTCTTGCAGTTGCAGTACTATTTGTTTGATTTTTGGCACAAAAAATTGTACTTTTTGCATTCGATGAGGTGTTTGTTCTGTGTATAAGTTACTAGTAAAGTAAACCCTGTATTATTCCTAATCGACGCGAGAATCCTTTCAATATTGCTAACTTCGTTATAGGAAGGTGTCTTTTGGGAAAATACACTCGTGTTGTAGTTCGGCAATATATAAAGCCGCACCAACAAGAATAATGATGGATATTACATCACTGCAAGAGTTGTTCCAAATTCACTTGAATTCTTATATCGATCTAACAAGCGAAACAACTCGTGTTCTCAATGACAAAATTGGATTCAATGACAACGATACATCATCTTCTGCACCCACGCTGCCTACCAAGGCTGACAGCAGTAGATATGTAGATAGTCTGCGTCGCAACATAGACAATATCAAAAACCTCCAAGTACGAATGACTATCGTAGCGCCCATGAAAGCAGGCAAGTCGACCATCATCAATGCTCTTATTGGCAGGGACACACTACCAAGTCGCAGCGATGCCATGACAACCTTGCCCACAGAAATAATTCTTCACCTAGGCCAATCAGACGTAGATGTACCTCGACTCTCACTGTCGCCGGAAACTCACGAAGCTTTATCAAAATTAAAAAGCCGAGTAAGTCAGTGAAGTACACAATGTCATTTGGTCCAAAAAAGTGCTAAAGGGGCTTTTTGTATAGATAACAAAGCAGCAGTTGATCTGTGTATTGATTTTTTCCTTAAAATGATCTATAATTGTGGAAATACGGGAGATTTTTTTCCAAGGCTTGGCGCTTTCTGACTGTAGTTGGATACGCTTGATTTTTCACATGTTTTCTTGATAAGAAATCTTTTTATATTTTCATTAATTTCAAAATATTTTTGTCTTAAAAAGCTTGTGACTATGTTAATTTGAGCGCCCTCTTGGAATAGGAAAAAAATGTGAGTTTTTGGTCCGTGAGGTACTGAATGATTCTGATGTCAGCAGAGTCGAATGAGAAACAAATGTTGAAGATTCTCAAAACTAGCTTGACAAGTGGCCATTCTCTCCATGTTGACTCATGAACTTATCTAGAATCGTATGAACTTTTAAAAGGGAAATATGAGTCACAAAAGTGAACGAGAATCTTCTTTATATTGATTTAAAAATTGAGAGGAACAGTCATTAGTCTTGAAAAAAACTTCATAGGTATACCTTTATATGTTCTCAAAATATTTAAAATAGCGACAAGGATTCAAGAGCCGAAGCACCATGCTTTTACTAGACCTTGCTTAATCAATTTCACTTGGAAAACTACGGAGATGTTAATCAGTGGATAATTGATATTTGAAAAGTACATTAATATACATGAGCATTTTCAGATTGAAGAGAACGAATATCATATCACAGAACGTGAGGATTGAACACACTAATATTCGGTCAACAGGTTCAACTCACTTTGAGGTGAACATCAGAGTGATGCTTTTTTTTATAATATTTCATCATGCATGGCAGATATTTTATTCCGATCCAAAGCTATTTTTGTGCACTACTGTGAACTCCTACATATGCTCGTACCCTTCTATATTCAAAAGCTACCATATACTTTTTTCCTCGTGTTAAAAATAGTCTATGAATATCCATGTAGATGAATCAAGTGTTAAACCAGCATTATAATGATGAAAAAGAGATTGGTAGCCTACTCAACAACAATACTTTTTTGATAAAGACAGCTAAATTAATTAAAGATAACGATGACGATTGTTGCTTGGATTCGAAAGTTGGAGAAGAAGAAATTCGGAAGACTCTCACATTTATTAATGAAATGACGCGCATATCAATTTATCTCTCGACGAAGCACTACGATGAATTTCTTTCGCTGAGTACTCTCACCGAGCAGATTCCTAGAATTCATGTTTTATACAAGTCCGCGCCTGGATCCGTTCACCAAGTGAAGCACCCGTCCCAACTAGTCATCGTTGACACACCTGGACCTAACGAGGCATCAGCTTCACGAGATCTTAGTGATATCGTTGCACACGAGATTAAGAAAGCCGATATTATTCTTGTCGTACTCGACTTTACTCACATTGGAACGGAAGCTGATGACAAAATTGCCGAGCAAATAATGCAATTGCGTAAATTTAAAGGTGACGACGATTGTATTTATGCTCTGGTTAACAAGGTCGATCAACGGCGCAGTAATGACAGGTCTGTCGAGGAATTAAAAGAACATATTGCCGCTCGTTATTCTATTCTCTCCGACCGTGTCTTCGAATTGAGCGCCATTCGAGCACTCACCGCACAAAGATTTTTCAGAGATCTTGAAGAGTGTGACCAGAAGCAGATGAAATTCAACATTTCATCGAGAGGCACAGCCGTCGATGTACTTCGTGAATACTACCCGACGAACTGGAGAAGATGCATGGAAAGAATATCCGTTGACGAACTCAATGATAACGCTAAAGAACTTTATGACGATTCTGGTTTGAGCCAATTTTTGTCAGTGGCACTTCAACCTGTCATTGAACAAGTAACAAAGCGTTGTTTTCGATCGGCTCTAGATCTCTGTCAGCGAGTGAACATCGATCTTCTCAGCGATGTGAAATTGCGTCAGAAAGGTCTTGAGTTGAGCAAAGAAAAACTTCAACAAGAGGCCAATGATCTCGAAAATGACCTTAATAGTTTAACAGAGACCAAACAAAACCAAAAGAAGGATTTGGATAACATCTGTCTGACACTAGAGACAGATCTAAGGAAAATATTCGACCGCATTGGCGACGAAATCATAGAATCAATGAAAGAGATCTTCTCCCCGACAAACGAGAAATGGTATGATCCAAACGAATGGAAGCATATCCTAGAGAGAAAAAAGCAAAGGAATGTCGTCACTATTGCTGCAAGTTATGCGGGAGCCGGACTAGGCCTCAATGCTGCCTTAGCATTCACTACTGTTCGTAGTGCTGACATTCCAGTGCTGTATGCTTTGTACAGTGCTCTTCTCTTTTCATCATTTATTCAAACAGTCTATACAATCTCGGAAGGTCAAGATGAAGCTTGTTTTGATGATATCTCAAGTGCTCATGCTTTCATCGAGCATATTGTGCAATCAGTCAATACTGTTTTACGTCATATTTATGATTCGATTAAAATCGAAGTAATTCAAAACTATCAAGCTGCAAGTAATCGTCTCTACTTATCATTAAGCGACAATATAACGAGCATTCTCGAAAGAGCCAATAAACGGCTTAAGAGTACTTTCTCTATCGACCGAATTGTTCCAAAGATGTTCGAACTTCAACCTAATTTGTTATGTATCAATGATATAAAGCTTGCACAACGTTATCGATCGTGGACTACATTGTGGCTAGCTGAGAGCGAATGCAAAACCAATAATGCAACTACACGTGGCGCTAAGTATTGCGTATCCCGTGATAAGCTGAAGGGCCAATGTATCGATACCGTAACAGAGAACATGGACCACGCAAAATTGAAGATAAGTGATGAGATGACAAAGGATATGAAGCACATATTCCAAGCACACTTCAACGAACTTCAAGCCCATTTGACCAAGTACAAAGCGGAGGTAGAACAGTGCCTACGTGACAATGGTCAGAGTCAAGAGAATCAGAAAAAACTAAAGGAGAGATTAGACATTTTGTGCACTCGTCTGAAAACTAAGCGAGATGAATTTGAGAATTTTAAAGCCAATATCAATTTAAACCAATTGGACTGAACTAATCTTTACTTGTATGACTACTTGTATAGCCAATTGGTATGATACTCCTACCAAGACAGTCATACACATCGACGGACGCTTCCTGAACTCTAAATCCTTTCTTTTCATTCTTTTTTCTCAATTTTCATTTGAAATTTTCTTAAGTTGATGCTTCTATTTATTCTAATACAGCAAATCGATCATAATTTTTATCATTTCATTCAGTTGTATTATGATATTGCCGTTGATGAATTCGACGTTGTTGACGTGTATAAGATGCTGTAGTAGTAGTAATCCTACTTTCTGGTTGATTATTCTTCTATTTTGGTTGTTGTTCATTGAAATTCTTATTTAAATCATCATAAACGTTGAATGGTTGAGTTGTACCATTTCTTGTTATTACTTGTGTTGCAAACTTTGACCGTTGTGGTAGAGCATTCACTAGTAGATTGGATCTTGTCTCAATTGTTGTTGTATCAGAAGTTTTTAAATTAAAATCTAATGAAAGATTTGGTATATTTATTGATAATATATCATGTACTTGTGGTGACATGAAATCATTTAATTGTAGTTGCCTTGCTCCACTTGTACGTCGTTGTTGTTGTCGTTGTCTTGATGTAGAACGACTTATTTATCAATTTCCCATAAATTTTATTTGTTTTGATGGTCTAATGATAGTTCCACGGTAATTCTTTTCGTATAGGTTTTGGTTGTAAGAATAATCATTATAAATATTAAATTTTTTTATAACGTTGTTGAACATTTTGAGGGTATGGGTGTCGGTGGTATGTGTGGGTGTGTGGATGTGGGTGTGGGCGTGAGTGTACCTATTGATCATGTGCTGACCCACACCCGTTTCGTACCTCAGCAATGATATCGTCTGTTCAAACAACTACGCAAGATTATCAAGTGCTTCTTATGAAATTAATAGAGTCACAACAGTATTTCACACAAAGAATGATAACAGATGTGAGGCTGAACTTTACTATACAGTAATTACGTAACAGCTGACTTAAATTACAAGAAGAGCAATCAATTCCTTGAATCTAACTCGGCCATTCAACGGCAATTGTTTGTCCTTGTGTAGTGCACTGAAAAAAATAGTATTTTAGAAGATTTCGAAGATTGAAACGAAACCGAAGCCTTTTTTGAGATTTCGCTAAATCCTGCGAAGCCTTCTGAAGCTTTTGTAAAGCTTTATGATACTTAAAAAAGATCTTGTCGTTCTTAGGAAACCTTAAAAATGGTTTTCATTTCGCTTCCATTATCGGAACTATTTAAAGTTCCGTACCGTACTGCGTGGATGTGGGTGTGTGCGGAGAGAAGACTGAAACCCATAGTCGCCCTATTTAGACCGGACTTGTATTTAAGAATCTTGTTTCATAACGGTGCATTGAACAGATCCAATCAAGATACATTAATTAAAACTGAAAGAGAGGAATCTTCAATGATATATTATGAGGTTATAAAATGTTAAATAGAATTATTTACAGTTCATCAAAATTTTGAAACTTTTATAAAATAGTACGTGAGGGTGAGTTCAAAGATCCTTCCATATCTGTAGATAAAATTTTCACAAAGATCTAAACATTTGAATTTGAGCATAACTATTCACAGGTTCTTGAATGGCACAACTTCTTTCAGCATCAAAACATTCTCTTATGCCTACTTGGTGAGTGATTTGGTCGACCTTTTTTAAGTGTCACGGCCAGATCCAGAAAATATTAGATGCTTTACCCAGAAATCTATTTAAATATTTTCAAGTTCGGTTTCTTTAGTTTTTCTCTGTAATTTTTATTTTCATTTAAACACAAGTAAAAAAGTCTCTACCAGATAAAATGAAATAAAAATAAAAGATAGAGTTACTATTGCATGTGATTCAATTGTAATTTTTTCCAAAAAAAAGATAAAAAATCTTATTGTGATATATTTTATTCTTAAAAGACATGAAAATACTTATCATGCTCTTAAAGACATAGAAACTGATTAAATATTTACTGCTGTTCTTAGTTTTAATGATATGACGTGTGGAACAAATTCCAATTATAAAATGCAATTACTGGAATCTGATATTGATCGGCAATGGTTTGTTTTTAGAGTGTGATAAGTTTCTTTTCTGCTATTTATTTATTTATTTCTAAATATATTTCGGATTTTTTTATGAGTCGAACAGGTACCGCTTATGTTATAAATAAAGTTGATAAATATAGTCAACGAATAGATGCTATAAATGCGTTTCATTCATTATTTCTTGATAAAACAAGTAATGAAATATTGATCAAATGCAGTTCAAGATGTTGTTAAAAAATGTTTGATGTTGAAACTATGAAACAAGCTTTATTATCATTTGAAATCGATTTAACTACCGATATCAGAATAATTTTCAATTGAAGATACGTATTAAGCATATTGCAAAGAAAAACCAATAAAAATCTGTATTTATATCACGTTCGTCAATACAGACGATATTTATCGATTTCTAAGTTACAGAAATCTCTTTACGATACTTTGTTTTTGTAAAAAGCAAAAAAATACTTATGACTTTCATCAACAATAACTTGTAATATTTTTTTAACAGAAGAAAAGGGGAAAATAGACGTAGACATTTAATCCAGTCAAAGTCAAATAAAATTGTAGGCTAGTAAGAATTTTCGATACATATATTTTTTTCGAATAAGCGTATTTATTAAAATAAGTATAATCAAGTACGAAATATAATAGCACCCAATATAAATTATAATCGTGCTGTTCAACTCACTGATATAATTTAATAGGCTGCTTTTGTATGTCTGCAGTTGGTTTATCCTTTTCAGGTACGAATGCGAGAAGATGAAATAGATGAATATGTTATACTCGCAAGTCGAGCTGTAGTCGACAGCGATTTTGATAAAACAATAGAATAATTACAGAAGGTTAGGTGAATTCAAAGCAATTTTGTTGACACCATCAATGAAATAAAAAACATGAGGGTGTGGGTATTGTCTTTCATTCATCTACACCCACATCCAACGATTTTTTGCTTGCGAAATTGAACGGAAGGAAGTATCAAATCCCATATTTTTCACCGAGAAAACGTCACGATCAAATATATTTAGGACGAATCTGCAATTTCTAGGTAATACGAAGATTTACTCAGCAATTTTGATGTTTCTTATAAGTTGATAGAACATATCTTCGCTAGAGAAATAACACGAGAAAAGAGAATCTATTTCTTTTCTTAACAATGTAACCAGATGTACGATATAGGTACTCGTTTTAATGTGCAAGTGTACTTATTCTCAAAATTGCCAATATTAGTAGCGCAATTGTTGTCGAACCAGTGCAGAAAAACCACTGATAGACTCGCTGCATTGTTTTTTATATACTCGAGAAGGAAGAACAAATACAACGAATGTAACGATGACCGGAATAAATGAAATGTAGTAGCCAGTCAAGAATAGCCAAGGATCATGAGCTGATGTCATACAGTTTGATGAAAATGCGATGACTACACGGGGAAGAGCAAGAACGACCAACATGCAAGGCGAAATGAACAGATGTTTATGTTCTTGTAATTGTTGACTAACATGCTGGCGATACGTTTCGTTTGTACGAAGAATGGCGCGTTGTCGAGAGATTGTAAGAATGATGAAAAACGCAAAAATAATATTGATACAGAACGGAATAAGAAAATGAAGAAAATTAATCGTTGAATTGAAGGTATCCACTCGAGTGGGATAAATAGCTACACACCAGATTCGATGTTCTTCTAGACCATCGATAAGCCGACGATGCATAGGGTCATGGAGATAACTCAAAACCATCAGAAGAGTAACAAGAAGAATAATCCATTTGGCTGTTTTCTTACTTTTTTTCTTGTTGAAATTAACACCTTTCAAGACAGTTACAAATCTTTCTACAGCAACGCATGCGCTGAACCAATTGTTCATTGCGAGAAAAATACTAAGCAAGAAGTCAACCATAATGCATTGAACAAATAGGAAAGATCGATGAGTTATAAGTGACATTTGCGAAAAAACAAGAAGCCACAATTTGAGTGTAAAGAGAACTGTTGCCAGACAAGAACTGATGGAAGATGCAAGAAGATAGATGCAACAGCCTGTTTCTCTCAATTTTCGAGCTTGAAAAGTAATAAATGAGAGAAATGCACTGACTAAGCCGAAGACAAACATCAATGTAGTTATCATTATAACCAGTTTTATTGCTATCGATTGTTGTAGAAACGAAGTTTTAGGTAGAATTTTGTAACCAAGAATAGCATCCAATGATAGACCTAGTCCCTTCGTTGATAGCTGACATCGAGTTCCGAAGTAACATTTATCGCATAGACATACTAGAGTTGAAGGACAATCGGGTCGATCATGGAAACATTGAGCACCGTTTTCACAATAATCTATATTTGTTCGACACTTTCGGGTTAAATTCTGATTGAATTCGAAGCAATTACTATATCGTTTCGGTGTACATAGACAGAGAAAAACATCATCATGGAAGCATATTGTTTGGTTATGTTCACGACATATAGCGTGGTAAAATTTTACGCGTGTCAAAAACGGCAATGAAGCTCTTTTAGGTTTCAAAAGTTCATGGACGGATGGACAACGATGATTGGTCCTGATCGACCTTGTCAAAGTTTCGACAGAAGTATGCGCGTGTTTTAAAATAATCAAATAAAAAAAGGGCGGAATTTCGATGAATAATAGATTAAATTTGATTGGTGCATAGAATTCAACGGAGTTTTTATCTGCAGGGACATTTTTCACATCACTAGTTTGTGTTGGTTCTGAAGTTTTATGTACAGTAATGAAGTGAATAAGGATCGCTGAAGGAATCGGAATGTCGTCGAAGTAAATATTTATCTTAGTGTTCGTATTATTGCAAATAGTGCCTGAAAAACCTGATGAACAAAGGCATGTAAACCCATTCTGCGACACACGTGCATCGTCCGGAATACATGATCCGCCATGTTGACATATATTATTTTGACAAACATTTCTGGTTAGCAGACATCGTGATCCGAATCTTTCAAGTGGACACACACACATCGATCGATTATTATGGATACCATAAAAGATAGAATCGGACGAACATTGATTAACACTCATTTCTTGACAATATTGTCCGTACCAGCCTGCATCACATCGGCAAAAATATTTGTCAATATTTTCGTATTTAAAGCATTGTCCGTGATTACACTTCATCGGACAACTTGCTGACGCGATGTTGCCTTCAACAGGAATTATGACAGTTTTAGCTAAGCGATTGACAGGCAAGAATTGAAATGGAATGCTTAGATGCCAGCTGGTGTAGTATGCCAATGGCTCGATGAAGAATGCATCAATGTGAATGCTGTAGTTTTTCCTTTCATCTTTCGGTCGTGTTTTGTACAACAGATTGAAATTGTACTTATTAGCGCAATCACGCCTCGGTAAATAAGTGATGTAATCGTACGAGTGAACATCTTGCTCTTCATCTATTAACATGATAGAGAAGTAGAAAAGTGCATGCCAAAGGTGAGGAGCATTCTCTTTGTTGAATCGAATAGTAAGGCTCACGCGTTGATTTTGATACTGGCAACGATCGCCATAATGACTAGGTGGACAAAGGCAGTCATCTTCATACCGTCTATGGTTATAAATTGGAATACCACGATTGCAGAACCATGCTCGATGGTGGTACAGGTCATCTGGTTCACGCATCATATCACTTCCGATTGATTCATCGTTCCACGTTTGAGATAGTTTTGAAATAATTGGATGATCAGAGGATGATATCAGATTTTCATCTGAAGTTTCGCTAGTTGAAAAAGAGAAAAATGTTTGCAATCGATTTCCATCGTGCAATTTCAAGAGACTTTCTTCACCTGCCAAAACTGTTTGGCATATGCTTCGGCTAAGTTCATTAGGACAATACTCAAGAGCTCGGCATATCAAATAAGTCGGTGCACACATACTGTTGTTCTGACATCTGTAACGTTCTTTCGGTTTCATGGGCTGTATTTTGCGACAGTATGATCTTTCGTCATATGATCCTAAACAGTCAATCTGGCCGTTTCCAGCTTGAGCCAGAGGTAAACAGATTAGTTTATATGTTTGAGATGATATGCAAGGATGCGCATCGGGCGCACAGCGAGATCTTGCGCATGCAATTTCATCGGCACCATTCGCACAATTCCAAACTCCATCACAATGTGTATAGTGATTGTCACACTGCCACTCTTCACAATTCGTCTCATCAGTTTCAACATGACCATTATCAGTTGTCATCACACTATCAATAAAGCCATCGCAAATATGTGTAAAAGCCACTGGAACATGTCGTCCTCGTCGGTTATAGTCAAGTTCATCTTCGTCATTGATGCAGTCTCTGATACCGTTCAGCAAGAGCCACGATTGAATACATTTATTTTGATATGGGCATCGAAAACGATACTTGTTTTGAAGATCACAGCTGTTACTGATCATCTCATCGATATCTTCATAGCAATCTTTGAAACCATCGATTAGGCGATGTTTTGAGATACACTTGGATGAGTTTGGACAATGGAATACGTTTTCTGCTTGACAAAGTTGTCGATGATTGACCGAATATGTTGAGGAACAACCATGAAGGACAGCATATAGAGCCGTAAAAAGTGAGTACCATCCTAGCACTATATCTTCGTTGAAACCAAAGGTTTCGAATTGTAGACACGTCAAATTATTCAGGAATATCGATGGTTTAAGAAAGTCGCATAAGTCATGATTGTAGCAGATGTAATTAGGTACCGGCATTGAAACGAGAATACTGATATTTGATGAGTATAAGAAACGAACGTGGCCAAATATTTGATAGTTAGGGAAGATGAATAATAATGGGCACTGATCTCTAGCTATCTCGAGACATCTGTCAAAATCGCAATAATAATCACAGTCTAAACCATCTATATTGTTCAAATTGTGCAAACAAATCATGGCAGACCAACAATCCAGTGACAAAGACAGATTGTGATTCGCATAGGACCATATAGATTTTGAAAACACAAAATCGCGCCCATTCTTACACAGCTCATGGATAGATGGTGAAGCATGTATTGTTGTAAATGTATCATCGCCACAAGAAAATCCCAATTCATATGGAGGACTTCGTTCAGAGCATCGAAATGCTGGATCTCGGAAGCATTCCTCTGATTCCAACAATATTTGATATTCATCTGTTCCATCGAGACAATCGGGATTGAGTTCATCGTCATGAAAAAAGTAGTTAGGAATACACATACCATTTCGACACCGGAATTCGTCATCAGCACATTCATTCAGCTCGAGTAAAAAGCAATTTTCTTCGTCTTGACCACCATTCAAACAATCAATATGATTATCACATATTTCTCGCCAATCGAGACACATCGGGACAGGTCCACGATCACACTCAACGTGTGTGTAGCACGAATAACTTATGTAATCAACGGGCTCAAATGATAAATCATTTTTCGACAGAAATATATGATGGACAACATCACTAAATGATTGATTCGGTGGATACAATGAGTACTGACAGTAGTCTCCAAATATTGGCCGAGTACAATTGTAAAAGACTCCCGAGCCGAAGTTTACACGGGCTTGATATTGTTCAGCAATGTCTATCGATGCAGACCATCTAATTAATTGCTTACCAGTAATATTATTCGCATTTAATTCATCAAAAGTAATTGATCTTCCTTCTACTAATGTATCATGTTTTACACGAAACAACTCAAGTTCCGACGGACGAATACAATATGGAATAATTTGATAGGCATATCGAGATGGTGTTTTGTATTTCACAATATCATTCCGAACATGATAGTAAAGACAATCGTAGTGTAAATTGGCACCGCTCGTACTTATTCGATTTGTATAGTAAAGATTATATTGCGGAGTACTACTCACTATCCAGAGTATTGTGATGAGGATACTGATCGAGAATAACATTTGTTAACCAGTGATTGTTAAATGCCCTGAGAAACGGTGCTATAATTTTATGAGTCGATAATTATGTCAAGCCACACGTTCCGTAACGACGTGCCTTGAATATTTCATGACATAGTCAGCAAAACTCGACAGTCTCTCGTTCTATTGAGAAACTATCACATAACAAATCTGACTATAGTGACGACGTGACTGATACAGAAGCAAAATAATTAAATAGTTAGAGTGTAGCTGAGTTACAAGCATTTGACATTAGTTACATGTAGTCTAGTCAGAGAGAAATTGAAGATTATTTGATATGAATTTCAACTAGCTACGCTGAGAGTCAGTTAAACTTATATATTTACTAATGACAACAGAAAAGTATCTAACAAAGGACACCATTGAATATTTTTAGAAACATATTTTTCTCTCAGTGAGTTATGCATGCCTCTGCTAGGTTATCAGAATGCAACTGAATCCAACAGAAAAGATTACCGTCAACATTTCATTCAGCAAGAAAAAAAAATATGGCAAGGAATAACATAAATCTGTCATGTTGAGACCAAAGCAATCTTATTGCTCCGCAATGATCTCTTTAAATTCTATCTAGTGCTCCTTTTCATCGCATCTAGCGTTGCTAGCGATCGCTGTTCATGCGAAAAAAATATCTAGATTTTGTCTGCATTAAATAAATAACAATTCGAGCTTTGTTTTAGTTTTAAATATAATTTTAAGGGTGCGATTGTGGGTGTGGGTGCGAACGTGATGACAAGATCAAGATCAACACGCACACCCTTTATCGTAAAACGAAATAATCCAAGACTTATTATAAACAGTTTTCAGTACTGGCGAAAGTACAGACTGCTCAGGATACTGAATGAGTTCAGGACAATAATTGATCAGTTCAGTAAGTGCAGCTTTGCGCAAGACCCCGCTAAGCACATGACGAAGACTGTTAGAGCATGAATGATTCAGTAACGATATGAATGTTTTTTTGAGCACACAAACACCGGTGGTTGTGGTTACCATTCCGGCAATGGTTTCACATTGATACGCAGTATCACGATAATTTTTGCATGACTTTAGATGATGAAGCAAGTTCAACCAGTGGACACACTGACCATCACCAGAGGAGAATTCATTTTTATTACATACACGTTCATCGCACTCAAATGCTGATCTTAATGGACATCGGTTAGAAAAATAGACTATATTGAACATTTTTTGTTCATCCCTTGTATCCATGAAATCGATCAAACCGTCGAAGAGAAATTATATTGGTATGCACATTCCATTGTGACACTGAAATTCATCCCATGCGCATTTGTGAAATTCAAGAAAATGACAGTTCATTTCATCAGCCCCATTATCACAATTACTGATGCCATCACATATCTGACGCCATTCTAGACAGAGAAAACCAGCATTACATTGAAATTCGTCGACAATACACACCTGACTCTCATTGATACGCTGTGTTGGACAAGATAATTGAAACTCGAAGATTTCTTGAATTGTTAATAAGTCCCCGAATAATTCATATTCGCACCTCGATCCAATTCGATTTACAGTACAGTTATAAATGAAAAAGTTTCTATTGTGTTCAACAATATCCGATGATTGAATTGAATCTAAATGACGCGCATAGCGTTCGACGATTTCAATTGGAATAAGCCAATTGAGTAATTCATCTGGGTCAACATTCCGTTGTTGAAGCATAGAAAAGTACCATGTGTTCCCATTTAGACAAGGCGTGTCTTGATCGCCTGAAAAATTAGTACAAAATAATCGATTGGTATACAGTAAACAATCTCGATTCTCAATCGAATACAGAAGCCAGTCAAAGTTTTCAGCCACACTACAAGTGTCCGAAAAAAGTGTCATGAAAAGGTAAGCATTAGTCATGATAGCTTTTAATTGATATGAACGTCTACAAATGATCGATCTCAACGTTGATGATATGTTGAAGTAAATTCTGGTGTACAAATAAGCTCTAAAACGTATAGGAACAGACTTTGGCATGACAGATTCTAATTATTTTACTGTACCTTGTGCAAGCAGTTTAATTACAGAATATAACAGATGAAACAGCGAAATCTGTGTTTTTTCTTCAAGTAGGTTTTGCTTTGAGACGTGCTCATACTTGTTATATTAAGCATAGTTTGATAGTTGCATAAACTAATAACATGTTCAAACACATTGTTGCACGTTCTCCCTTGTTTAGACTCAGCAAACATTCTGATACCGTTCTAACTGCTATAGGCATGGATGTAGGTATGGCTGAGGAAAAGATAAAAACTCATACACCCATCCACACCCAGACCCATGCCGTACCAATACCCACACTCACACCCACACCCACACCCACACTTACACCCACACTCACACCCACACCCACACTCACATCCACACTCACATCCACACCCACACCCACACCCACCCACCCCGCCCACACCCACACCCACCCACCACGCCCACACCCACACCCACACACACACCTTCATCCAATCCACACAACATTTTTGTTGATAGCCTAATTTTTGCAATCCCTTATATGGCGCTTCATTATCACATATCACAAAGCAGAATATGTGTTCTTGAAGCTTGAAGAATTTCGAGATCAAGGATACATTAATTATGGTTGAAAGATCAAGTCGACGAAATTCAGGTAGTGTGAACGTCATTCCAAACGAACCGGTGATTTGTGTCAAAGACCAACTCACTAACCGTCCATCACGTTACGCACCTTTAAAACGAAGCAGTCAAAATACCATAGTTTCGTGTTCTCTTCTATGTTACTATGTAAAGCTCACCAAACGTTGGTAAATGTTCGATTTGATACAAAACACAGCCAAGCGAGAACGCCGATTTATATTCCCAAAGGTCGTCGACTAATTTTGCATCGGCTATCGACAAACGTTTAATGACAACGTCTAAAACTATGAGATCTAAAATCT